>VWPW01017569.1:69338-85818 GCA_013389825.1 Crypturellus undulatus | reverse complement strand
TGGAAAAAAAACAAAACAAAACAAAACGAAAGCAACCACCCAAGCATGCCTTANAAACAAAACAAAACAAAACAAAAGCAACCACCCAAGCATGCCTTGGTTGAGCATGCCCAAAGTTGGCAGAAGGCGCTGGCTTGTTCCACTGGATTCTGTGGTGGCATTTCTCCCACAGCTGGAATGTTCTTTGGGACTCTACCTTGCAGCCTGACAAGTGAGGAGATGCGCAGTGTGATAGTGGTCTCCAAAAAGTGGGGCAGCAGCCTTTTGCTCCACCCTTGTCCACTCATGTCGCTGGTGACATGAGCCCCCGCGCGGCAGCGAGACGGGTCGCGGTGCGACCCACACGTGCAGGGACACGGGCTCCGCTCCTGCCTCCTCCCCAGCCTCCCCGGGTGTTGGTCTTGCTCCTTCTGCTGGGATATGGGATATGGGAATACGTTGGCTGGGATATGGGAGAAGGAAGGTGAAGGAATAGCAATAAGAGGGAATGGGATCTGAGCAGGGATGGGTCCAAAATGTCCCGCCCGGGGTTAGCAGCCAGAGCACGAAAGCTGAAAGATCCCAAGTTTAACAGCTCTCCACCATTTATTCTTTAAAAGACCTTGAAAATGGGCAGGGTGGCGGTGTTCCTCTGCTGTCCCTGCGGTATGTCAGAGTCACATGTGCTGGTGGCATCGGGACACCTCGCTGCCGTGCCTGGCTCCTCCTGCTCACCCGGGTTCGGCCTCCGTGGCGCTTCTGCCGAGCTGCCAACCTGTAACCCCCCACTTCTGCCTCCTCTTCCTGCATTAACAATAAACACAGAAATCAAATAAAGGCACCAACACAAAAGTGCCTAAACTTAAGAAATCCTCCTTTTCTCTTGGCAGCAAAACCAGGCGAGAGCAAACCTGCGGATGCAGCGGGCAGCGACATCAGCCCACCTCCCACCAAGGAGCTCCCACCGAGCCCCGAGAAGAAGGCCAAGGTAGGAGCCTCCAGCCCGGGCTCCCTTCCTGTTTTTCCTTCCTGGCTTTTCTGCTTCTTATGCCCTTGGTCCCACCTTCTGCTTTCTGAGCTGCTGCTTCGGAGCTTTTTTCGGAGCTTTTTTCAGAGCTTTTACTCAACAATGGCAGTCACTTGCGAGTTGCAAATAACCCAGCCCCTCGCTGATCTGATTGCCAAGGGACTCCCTAAATTCATGATAAGTTTTTATGCAAGTAGTTGTCCAGTCAGTGCCTGGGTTGTGGAAGTGGGAAACGCACCTAGTGGCGCCTCCAGGGGCCCGGGAGCAGCCGCGGGGCCGCAGGCACAGACTCCTGGTGCCCTCAGTGTCGGCAGGAACGTGACACCAGGCACGCTTGGCCCTGCAGTGCCTCGTGTGTGTGTGTGCGGTGACAGGGACCCGCTCGGGGCACGTGGGACTGGGTGCCAGGAACACCCGGAGCTGATGCCCACGCTGCCGGTGCCTCCTTTGGTGCCTTTGAATGTGGCTCGATCCCCTCTTGCCTTTGCCTGCAGCTTCCGTTTGGCCCTTGCACTCAGAAAGTAGAACGCCAATTATGATTATTTCTTTTTGTTGGATTTTAAGTATCACTTTTATGTTCTCTCAGCTCAATGTTTTGGTTTACGATGCCCTGTGTTCTCTTGGGTTTTTTGTTTGTTTGTTCATTTGTCTGTTTGTCATTTGTTTTCCTTTGCTCCTCTCCCGGATTTTGCTTTTTTGAATAACCCCCCGCAAGGCCGCTGCATCCGTGCCCGCGCCACCAACCAAGGCCGCTGTGCCGAAGGGCCGGCCCGTGGCCGCCGCCAGCCCCAAGCGGCCCCTCTCCGCCGTGCCGGGCCCTAGCAAAAAGGGCAGCAACCCCCCGGGTGGCCCCGTCACGGCCGCCGCTCCCAAGCGCCCGGCCACTGCGCGGCCTGCCGCCCCTGCACCCAAGGAGCCCAAGGCCAAGGTAAGAGACCATCCGCCTGCCCGCCCCGAGGCCCAGAGTGGCCACACGGCAGCTCTTCTCCTGCCAGCTGCGATGGGGAACGCGGATAATCCCCAGGGACGCACATAATCCCTTTTTTTCCCCCCTGCTGCTGGAGGAGAATATTGATTTAGTCTTTAATACATACATACATAGCTCTATATTTAGGATATAAGGCTGGGGAAGGGGATGGGAAAACCAAATGGAGAGCTTTGGTGGTGGTGGTTAGCTCTGCATTTCTGGGAGACAACAAGCAGAAAATGGGTCAGATGATTGGTCTGATCAATTTTATACACTATGGAAATGTTGTTGAAAAAGAAATCGCCTGGAAACGCACTAAGCTGAATTTTAAAATATAGTGAATTTGCTACTCTCAGTCTGCATGACAGATGAAATGATTTTATCCTTTTTTACATCTGTTCTAAATGCTTTTGGCTGCTTAAAAATCAAATCCGCGTGTTTATATCGCTCTAGCCCTCGGGTAGTAGGTAGCACTAAACATCTCGCACTGACTGGTCTATTTTTAAGGTGAATTGGAATGGCACAGTTGGCTTCTTTGGAAAGCAGGGTTTTCAGCTTTATTTAAGATTTTTGCATTTTTCTAAATTCCTTTTTTTGGGAAGTGATCAGTCTCATCTCATTTGTTTCCAAGTACTGAAATCCTGGGTTAATCCAGGCCCTGGATTAACCCGTGTCCATGGTTCATTCTGCCTTGGGAAAGCGATTTCATTTTTGGCCCTGGCAGGTCGCTCTTTGATCCCTTATGTCCCGGACCCTGTAAAAAGTGTCTTTCTAACGGGGAATGTGTTTTAGCTCATGTAGGAAGAAGCTTGCTCCAAAAGCATTGCTAGGGCCTGCTCTTGCCCTGTGCACATCTGTAAATGGCCTCTGCAGTTAACTTTGGAGCAGATATGGATGAAGTCCAGTATTCAGCAGGGTCTGTGTCCTGAGCTAAATATGATCAGCCATTTTTGCATATTTTAATTTTATATATATATATATACAATGCAATACAATTCTACATTATATTGTTTCAAAATCACCTAGCTTGTGTGCATAAGAATTTAAATGTGTGCCTTCTCTAGCAGAAAAAGAATTGAAATATATTTCAGGCTCTTTGTTGTTAAATGCATTGAAGCAAGCGAGTGAAGTGGCTTTAATGCAGCCTCTCCTTCTGCAGGCTCCAGATGCAAAGAGCCCGGAGAAGCGGACGTCGCTGTCAAAGCCGTCGTCATCTGTCACCCCTCGAACTGCCCTCAGGAGCAGCCCAGCCATCCCCAGGACAACCGCAGCCTCTCCAGTCGCTGCAACGCCGGGCGCGAAGACCACTGCTGCTTCCCCGCCCAAGAGGCCCCCAGGTGAGTTTGCGCTCGCTTTGCTTCTCCTTTTCTGCAAGGTTTTGCATGAGCAGCACCGGTGCTTCCCAGGAACCTGTGGTTCCTGTGTCACTGTGTTGATGTCCCCCCATGGCCCCATCAGCTTGTCCAAATCAGCCACCCACTAAACAGTCTTGGAGATGTTCCGCTGAAAACCCAGCGCTGGAGTGGGGACACTCAGGAGAAGAGCAGGCTGCTCTGCAGCCCTTTTCTCCAGAGGGATCCTCTTCCAAAGAGCAACCCTGAGTGACCTTCAGATCAGCTTGGGTTTCCAACTGACCAGCAGCAATGTGGGCTTCAAGGCTAATGTGCTTAGGGACGCACTTGATTAAAGAATAAGGGAGCTGTTAAGTATGAGCTCTGTAATGATAATAGTTGGAATAAGCACTCAAAGACAGTTCAAAACATGGGGAAAACAAATCTACAGAATGGAACTTAAAGAGTTCAATATAGCAGACTTCAACGAAGGTTGGGCTGATAGGGAGGACATACTTGAAAGCTCTGAGAGCCACAACTTGCAGCCTAGCACAGGAACAGCTGGCGGCTGGGGAGCTGGCCATTGCCGCGGTTAATGTAGGAACTAGGTGAAGCCAGTTTGGTTTGGCATGTTCCCAAGTGGATGCATTATGTTCACAGAGGTGTACCAGCTCACCTCTAGGATGTTCTCCATACTGTAACTGTGAAACGAAGTTCTGGATTTTAGGCCTCAAAATGTCTGCACTTGCTCTTTCTTTGACAACGCTTTCCACACTTAGACCTGGAGTAAAGCTAGAATTAAAGAACGTTCGGGGAGAAGACACTGGCTTATCTTTTAGATAAGCTAGGATGTTCGGGGGGTTGAGCTTCACAGACTGCTGGAATGGTTGAGGCTGTCAGGGCCCTCTAGGGATCACCTGCTCCAGCCCCTGCTCCAGCAGGGACGCCCAGAGCACAGGGCACCCAGGCGCATCCTGGTGGGTTGAGAGATCTCCAGAGAAGGAGCCTCCACAGCCTCTCTGGGCTCGGGCACCTTCCTTCCTGCCATGGAGATGGAACTGCCTGGGGTTCAGCTTGGACCTGTTACACCTTGTCCTGGCACCGGCCACCACCGAGCAGAGCCTGGCCCCATCCTCCCTGCATCCTCCCCTCAGGTACTCGAACACGTTGCTCAGATCCCCTCAATCCCCTCTTCTCCAGGCTGAACAGGCCTCGCTGTTGCTATCGTTTAAAAAATGTTTGTAGCTCATGAGGACTGCGAGGCCGAATAGAGGGCTCAGCCGCAGGACGGGTACCAGTGTCACCTGCGATGCCCTTGGAGCGGTGACTTTGGCCCAGCCGCGTGTGCAGTGCTTGTCTTGCCAAGATACCCCTTGGCTTCCCAAAGACGAGTTTACTCAACCGCCCAGAGGTACTAGCAGAAACATGTTAGAAACGGCTTCACAAATGGATGTGGGAGCGGTTTTTGTGAAGAGAGAGTTTCACCTTCTCTCCATGGCTGCTTTTGCCCTCATGACTAATGCGGGGACAACGTGGAGCGGAGGCCACCTGCGCTGTGTCACAAAGCTGTGCCCTCTCGGGGCTCCGACGATGGGGCTCCCTGTCCGCCCGACACGAGCAGCCCCTCACAGCCTGGTGGCACCTGCAGTCCCAAGGGGCTCGCAGAGACTTAACCTCTGGCAGAAACGTAGTGACACGTGTCCAGGTCCTACGAAGGGACTGGGTCTCATTAGTCATTGTTGAGGTTGCCAGTGCGCAGGAGAGCGGGCCGCGTTGGTGGTTTTATTCCAAACGCCCCAAAGCGCAGATTCATAACCCGTCTTTCCCAAAAGAATAGTGTCCGTGTTTTAATGACGCTGAAATGCCTTAGGCTGGATACATGTCCCTTCCTTTAGGCTTTAGAGGAAAATACAATTAATCCTGCATTGGGGAAGTGGTTGCCATTCCCAAGAGCCGTGCACCTCAGCTGGTCCCACGGACCATCTCGGACAGTTCGTTCTGGACTGTCCTCCATACAAACTGGGCCCAGAATGCCCAATGTGCTTTAATGAGTTCAATTAATTTAATTTCGCCTTCCAAAATTGAGGCCCAAACAAAGGAGAAAAGTGCTTTCTGATGGCGTTTGAAAGGAGATGGAGTTAATGATGCAGAGATCTGAGAAGCTTGTTCCAAGTGGCAAGACGCGAAGGGGAAGAGGCTTCTCCCCCGCCCAGCTGGGCCCTTGGCAGAGGACAGTGGGGAGGACAGTGGAGATGAGTTCAACCGGTGAAATCCCACCAGCAAAATCCTGTCGGGAGCCCAGGCAGTTTTGTCCGGCTCTGGGAACGTGGAGGGGAGCTGGAAGTAGCAGGAGAGAAGTTGTGTTTTGAGGAGGATGGAGCAAGGGTGCCACAGAGGGGACTGCGGAGCTGCCCGACAGGGGGTCAAGGTGGGCCAACCTCATCGAGGTGGACGAGGTGGAGGTAACCTCAGTGAGATGCACAGATGCGGCTGCTACCTGACACGGACATTTGTAACCGCATCATTTGCAGAGCTAAGGACCATGTCAATCCTTTCAGCTTTATAAAAATCAAGTCCATTCCATCCACACAATGAGTTTTCTCAACTAAACTTGCAGTCCCATATAGTCAGGTTAGGTCTGTTTGACAGGACCTATTGTTAAAGTGATTGGTATTAATGATCTATCTATCCTTGAGGACTGATTAAGTTATCCCAAATCAAGTTTTGTTTCCTCTCATTAGCGCATGTCTCAGCTGGGGGGTCTATTGAGCGCTCTGAGCACAGGCCGGGCGTGACATCCCGTGCGGATTTGTCCTCTGCTTCTGCTTTTTGCTCCTTTCTGTCTTGGAATCTCATAAATATTCTATCAGCTCCTTTATCAAACGTCTAAG
This sequence comes from Crypturellus undulatus, assembly GCA_013389825.1. Classification (NCBI taxonomy): domain Eukaryota; kingdom Metazoa; phylum Chordata; class Aves; order Tinamiformes; family Tinamidae; genus Crypturellus; species Crypturellus undulatus. The sequence goes on along the minus strand of VWPW01017569.1, from coordinate 79,623 downwards.
ATTGTGGTTCCTTCTTTAGGTTTCCCCCTGCCTATGCGGAACGTAATCAAGTCACTGGCATCTGCCTAAAGGTGTATTTTTGGCTCAGTGGTTTTTATTGTCATGCAGTCACAGCAGGGGCCAAAATATGGGCAGTAACTTCCATGTGAGGAAGATCCGCATGGAGCTAGACTTGATCTAGCAATGGGACCCAGGCTATAGATAGATAAATGTGCTTTTGATTTTGCAATTTGGTAAAGAAAGGCTATAAATTGTTTCAAGAAATGTAATTGGGGCAGGTAAAACAGCATTAGGGGAAGCACTTTCAGATAGAGAAGGCTATTTTCAGACAAAAAACAGATGCAAATCCATGTCGAGCTGCGTTGCAGCATCCTGCCAGCCCCGGGATTGCTCCTCTGGCCGGGAGCAGCGCTAGTGCCGGCTGCGGGAGGTACCCGCAGCCCTTGCAGCGACGCTGCTCACCCCAACCCCTTCTCTCTGGGCAGCTGTCAAGACGGATGCGAAGCCTGCCGACACCAAGAAGACTGCCACCAAGCTGCCACCAGGTAATACTGCTGATTTTCATCTAAATCAGACCTCTCGGCCGCTGGCCATTTCCAGGGCGTGGGGGAAGGTCGTGTGGGTGCCCCTGATCGCTCTTGTCCCCTCAGCAGATGTGGGGCGCCCCAAGAGCATGGCGGGCACCGCCGCCAAGGGCAGTGCCGCGTCCCCGTTGGCAGCCGCAGCCAGCTCGCCTGCCGTGCCCGGCGCGGCCGCCATGCGCCCCAAGCCCAAGGTGATGGCCACCAAGCCCGCCACGATGGCCAGCGCGGCCACAGATGCCAAGAAGGCGGCCGCGAAGCCCCCGGCCAAGACCGGCACCAGCACCAAGCCGCCCCGTCCTGCCAGCAGTGTTTCCGCTCCAGATCTGAAAAACGTGCGTTCCAAAATCGGATCGACAGATAATATTAAGCACCAGCCCGGTGGAGGAAAGGTAAGTGGTTGCCAGCCTGCAGGCCATGCGTGTTTGGGAGTGTGGCTCATGGATGTCGCGGGTGCCCTTTGCTGGTGTTGGTGGCTCTGTGCTCACTGCTGTCTTGTGCTCGTGTTCTGCAGAGCTCCTCTGGGATCTTGGTATGTGCACAAGGCATTAACAGGGCAGTGATGCTAGTGTGTATAAGGAAGCCACCTCCAGAGCCTCCCTGGGGTTTCCTGGCTTACGTCCAGGAATCCAAAACCATGGTGCTATTTCCCTGCAGTAGAGAAAACAGATGGTTTTGGAATCATAGAATCATCATGGTTGGAAAGGACCTTCAGGATCACCAACCATAAACCCATCACCATCACCATCATGCCTGCTAAACCATGTCCCTAAGAGCCTCATCTACACGTTCAAACCTTGTTACTTCAAGACGTTGCCTGGGCATAGATGGATTGAGTCTGGTCAAGGCTCCATTTGGACTTCAACTCCCATTTCATTATGCATGCCTACCGTGTAGATGATGGGGATTTGGGTCGCACCTGAAGCGCACCGCAGAGGCTTTAAAGCCATGCTGTGGGTATGTGCAAGCCCGAAACCTTTCCTGGGTGTTGTATAACAGATAGGCCCATCCAGCAACTGAATGTGTTAGCAGCCTGCCCGTCGGAGGGCTTTAATTCCCACGGGATGGAGCAAATTTGCCCACTTATCTTTACTGCAGATCTCCTGGAGTGACTAACCCAGCCCGTAACTTTATAATCGGATGGCCAGGACAGCACACTTCATGCTGAGAGCCCTAATCTCTTCGTAGGCATATTAAAGCGAAGGGTGTTCTTGCTGTGGGTCACAGCATTGATGTATGCAGGGAATTAAGCCTTAAAAGTTAAAAAATGTCTCAGTTAGGGGCTTAGGCAAGGTCCTAATGTGGTCCTCCAAGCTTAGCAGCCTAGAAGACAACCTTGCACTCCTCAGAGCAGTTTCTGGAAATGATGAACCAAACCTGAAAGGTTTCTGGAGCCAGGAGCAGGGTGCCCCTTTTCAATACTATTCAGTGCAACTTGAACACAAATTGAAGTTCACAAATCCTCCAGTCATCTGGTACAAACTGAGCACGTGAAGCTGTTCTTTTTCAAACTGGGCTCTGAAGGATTGCAGAGCTTTTTAGCTTATTGTGTCAGCTTAAGGGAAAAAATTATTACATTTATTTCCATTGCCCTTCATTTTGTGTTCTTTTTTAGCAGAAGTGGTAAAGCCTAGGTATACACTTGAGGAAAAATACTGTCTTTTTGAGTCCTTAGAGGTGCCCTGCATAACTGGGGTGTGTTCAGAGTCCGGGACCCCAGCGCTGTGGGTCTCTTGTTTGCTGTTTCAGGTGGGGTTGGGAAATGCAGGATTTATGCTGAACCCCAAAACTCAGCTTCTTCTGCCCTTAGCTGAATCTAGATTAGAACAGATATTCTCAGGTAGCTGCTGAGTTTTTCAAAAACCTGCAATTTTCATCCCATTTTCTGCTCTGGTGGGTTAATTAGGCCCACCTGCATTTGATTACTTAAAACTAAGTAAATAAATAATGCCCAAACAGCTGCTGAGCTTAGAGCATGAGTCCCAGCGTGTGGGAGGCAGCAGAGCCCCGGGACAGTGGCCAGGGGACACATTGGCCACCAAGGACTGGGAAGCATCAAGAGGAGAGGCGGCCGCTGCTGCTGGGCCGAGGGATGGGATTTAGTCCTTGTTTTTCCCATGGGATGCAGCAGGCTGTGCCCACAGGAGACCCTTCCCTGCTGGGGAGGTGGTGAGGAAGAGGATGAAGGGCCACCTGGGAGCACACTGAGTGGTTTTCCTTAGCCTTTGCCTTAGGAAGCCCCTTGTGCCCCTGTGCAGGCGTTGCTGCTCCCCTGCCAAGGGGAGCTCCCTGCTCCCATCCCAAGTGTCATCCCTGGCCTGAGAGCTGGAGCCTGCGACATCCCCCCCACCCCGCTCCGACTTATCCCGCCCCGGCTCCGTGCTCTCCTGTCCCCACTGCTGCTGGTGGTGGTTGAAACCATCCATTTGTCTCCATCTAGGGGAAAGTAGAGAAAAAGCCTGACCCGAGCGCAGCCGCACGGAAGCCTGAACCCAATGCGCTCGCTAAAATGGCTCCTGCTAAAACAGCTGTATCAAAAGAGGGTGCCCCCAAGCAGCCCAATGGGAAAGTGAGTTCATTTCTGACTTCTCTCCGTGGCCGCTGAAGGAAATGTTTCCGTTTTGAGTCACTGTCCCTCTTCTGCTCTCTCCTGTCAGTGTCACTGTCCCTTGCACAGACACTTCCTGGTTTTCTCTTGTGCTCCCCACGATGCTCTCGGCTAAGTCCCTCGACAAGCATCCGGGTGATCCCACCAGAGCCATTTCCCGGGCAGAGCCATTTGGGTAGGAGCTTCCCTTCTGAACCAGCTCCGCACACGAGCCGGCTGGTGCAAGGGGGAGCGCTGGGGCAGTGCTGCTCCTTCCCCAAGGATGCAGGGCAGCAGCGCAGTTTTCCCCACTGTTTTCCCAGGGCAGTGAGTTCTGGGGGTTCCTTTGATGCGTCGACCTGTCTCCTCCTCCTCAGCCCCGCAGTTCCTGCCACCATCCCTGCCGTGCTCCGTAGCTCCTAGACTAAGCCCTTGTTGTCACTAACCCAGTGTCACACTGGACCTGTCCCACCTCTGTGAGGAGAAGCCAGCACGTTCGACAGAGCCCTCCGGAACCCTTTGGGTTTCAAGGCGAAACAGGCATCTATTTAATTAATTTATTGAGGCTTGTTCTGCTCAAAGGTAGCCGAAGGTTTGGCAGCCTTCAGCAGGAGAAGCTGTTGCTCACACTGAGCTTTGCTGTCCAGGGGTCTTGGAGGACATTCCCCAAGACTGGAATCAGTGGCAATATAGTTTAAAATGGGGACAATGCCCAGGCAGTGGGCTTGCTAGCAGCAGTGACACTGCACGCTTTGGGGTCCACGGAGGGGCAGCAGTGGTGGGGCCCATTGGGAGCCCGAACACATGGCCAGGGCTCCGGGAACACTCTGCCGGAGGCCACCTAAGAGGCTGTGAGCGGAGCCCCGTGAGCTGGGACAGTGGTGCCTCCTCTGCGCAGTGCTTAGCTCCGCACTAACCCGTCAGCCTCCATCTCCCTCCTCTCACCCTTCTCTGCTGCTTTTGCACCGTGTCCGGCCTCGCACAGAGCTGGACGCGGCTCTGCGCCCGGCCGTGCCCGGCCGCTCCAGCCTGTGCGCAGCGCTGCTAACCACTCCTCTTCCCTGTGTTGTTTGTCCATTCTCTAACGTTCCAGGTGCAGATAGTCTCCAAAAAAGCGAACTACAGCCATGTTCAGTCCAAGTGTGGGTCCAAGGACAATATTAAGCATGTCCCTGGAGGTGGGAATGTAAGTATGGGCTCGGGGCAAGCTCACTGTCACTAACTCCTTTTCCCATACCGTGTTCTTGTGTATGTCCTCATGCTCGGCTGGGTTGGAGGCACATGGGTAGCACCGCAGGGCTGGGAAGGCTGACGCTTTGCCAGGAGACGTTGACTCTGCAGATGTGGCCTCTCTCCTGTGGCTTCCAGGGTGCTCCTTGATCCAGTGTTTGATCCACATCGGCCTCAGGACTTGGCTCACCCTGAGTTCTCCATTAAAGTGAATGAGTTGTACCCTGGCAGGACCCACAGCCCTTCACTGGCCAACAGAGCAGGCCTGAGGCCGGATTAATTTCTCTTCTTGTTTCGTAAGGAGGGAGACGTTGTAAAAGGAGGCAGCAAATACTCAAGGCCTTAATCTTTGAGCTGTGATTAATTTCTAAATTTAAAGGCTGCTGGTGTCTCTGGTAACAGAGTTGAGCTTATTAAGACAGAGAGCTAATCTGGGATGTCTGTGGCCATGGTTTGCAGTTCTGAAAATGTTTTTTAAATTATATATGAAGTTGGATACTAAAGGTTTTGAAAACACTGTGGTAGTTTGGCAGGCTTGTTTGCTTGTTGGCGCAATCTGTCCTACCTTAGCAAATACCTGCTAACTTGTTTCTACAAGTGATGGTTGATAGAAATGCAAGTCTTGGATGGTTTCAGAAAGGCAACCATGCACCTAAGAGCAAGGGAGCAAGGGAGGGAGCAAGCAAGGGAGCAGGGATGGGAGCGAGGAAGGGAGCAAGGGAGCACGGAAGGGAGCAAGGAAGGGAGCAGGGAAGGGAGTGAGGAAGAGAGCAAGGAAGGGAGCAAGGAAGGGAGGGAGCAAGCAAGGGACCAAGGAAGGGAGCAGGGAAGGGAACGAGGAAGGGAACAAGGGAGCAAGCAAGGGAGCACGGAAGGGAGCAAGCAAGGGAGTGAGGAAGAGCGCAAGCAGCAGCAGCTGCTGCTGTCCATATGTGCCCCGGGCCGCCCCACTCCGCATTCCCCAGGACTGGACCCCAGCATCGGAGGGAGAGCAGGTCTTTGCACCACTCCTTCCCCAAGGGTAACCGAATTCTTGGTCTGCACATAGTCCATTTGGGGACAGGTTTGTCGTCCTTTGCAAGGTCTCTCAGTCATGCCGGCCAGAGGCCACCACTGCTGTGTAGGACACGACCACGGTGACCACTTTGACACTTTTCCTGGGACACGATGTGCGTTTGTCTCTCTGGAGACCTTCCTGGAGGCCTTCCAAGAGGCCACCAAGGACCTTCCTGGGGACATTAACCACCTTGTTCGGTACAGCTCATTGCAGCTTCCCCATGGTGCCGACAGAGAGAAGCTGCAGCCAGGAGCACTCCCTGCGGGAGCCGTGAGCTCACAGGCCCTGGCTGTCCCCTTGCCCTGCTGCCTGCCCACGCTCCCCGCTGTGCCACTCACCAGTCCTAGGGACTTGCCTAGTGTTTACAGGGCACGTAGATATCTCTGTGAAGCTCCCTGTGGGAATGCTCACACAGGAGGAGCTTTGCAGCACAGAAAGCAAAGCCACAGGTGCGCTCGTGCTCTGCACGCCTGTCCCTGCAGTGCATTTCAATTTTGTCACCCAGATTTTTATAGGTAATAAGCTTTGTTTTGTGGCAGCTGCAATTGCTGCAGCTGAAGTATTCATGCACCTGAATGAGTTTTTGATTTTATAGTCCCCTTTTACCACTCTTGTCTTGGACAGTCTTTTAATGGGCACCAGGTCTCACATGTACTTTTCCTTTTTTGGGGGGGGCGTACTTTAAATATACTTCGAATATGGGGGTGTTTTTCTTGCTATATTAACCACATTAACAAATTATAATTTCTTCTAATGATTCACCAAACCTGTCCCTTCCTCTTGCATTTTGCTGTTCTTCTGTCCTGTCCTGAGGACACTTCCTGCTCTAGGCACGGTGTCTGTGCCTCCTGCTGCTTCTCTTCCTCCACTCTCCTCTTACTGCTGCACTTCTCCTCGCTCCAGTACTTCAACTTCCTCTTTCTTGAAGAGCAGAGAATAAAGTGCTTATTATTTCCAGGTTCCAAATGCCCCCAAAGCAGCTCCAGACAGTCATCCCCAGCTCTCCAACGCCCCCAAGCCCAGCCCAGGCAATACCCATGTGAGTAGCAGAGATGCGCTGGCCACTCTGGCTTGCTGCAGCAGCCTTTCCTTGTGTTTGTTGTACACCCCATTGCTTTGGGCACTGCGGTGTTAGTGCCTCCTCCGAGGAGTTCCCATGCTCACACAGCTGCGTGGGCGCTCCTGAAGGAGCTTTGCCCGGGTTTTATCCCTGGAGCAGCTCCCAATGGGGTGTCTGCAGAAGCCCCTTTTCGCAGGCCGTGGCTCCGGTGCAGGTTTTTAGGAATCGCAGGGACAGGAGATGAGCTGAGTACGAAACAGCCGCAGCACCACGCTGTGCTGGCCACGGGGATTGACCCACGTGGATCCACTGCTGCTCCCAGGGTGGGTTCCCCACGCGCATCTGTGTGACTTTCCAGACACGGAGATAACCTCTCCAAGACACCTCAGGCTGCTTCAAACGCAGGAGATGTTGTTGCTCCTTTCATTGTATTTGATAGGAACATCTCGACACAAACATCTTTGGAATTCAAGCCCAGAGCTTTGGTTACACTTTATTTTTTCACCCTCCCACTTTAAAGAAAGTAGCAGTAAAGAGAGACTTTCGGAGTCCCTCCACCCTTGCTGGTAACAAACGTTACTGCATTTTGAGTGCAGTTGGGTGATGCTAAACTTAGTTTTACTCCAGTTCCAAGCCAACAAATACTTCCAAATACTGTCACAAAGCTCTAGCAGCTCCAGCTCCAAGAAAATCAGCTCTTGTGGTTGCGTGAAGGGCCAGGATGAGCTCAAAAATGAGAGTTGTTGTCCTCAGTGCAATGCACAGGCTGAGTGTCATGGATAAAATCTCTTCTTTTTGAGGAAAAAGCGTAAAACCTTTGACATTCTGGCTTTGGCTTGGTCCGTCCCCGAAGAAGGCACTTTTATCCCCATTCTGCTGTCCACAAACACCGTGCTAGAACATTTGGCTCATTGTTGGCTCGGAAGAAGATCCCTTTCTGAGTCACAAATACCACCATTTCATGAGTGCATCGCTCTGTGCTTTCCATAGAAGATTCTCTGTGCCAGTATCGAGTCCCTGGCAGAATGAAACACAAATAATACAAGGACACAGTGTCCGCACTGGCCGTGTTTGGCTCCAAGGAAGCATAAGGGGAGCTTGTGGAAGGGGTTGTTCCATGTGGGCATGATGCATCCTACTGGTGCCCTGTGCCAGGCAGGAAGGAGCAGCGTGAGGAGGCGGCTGTTAATATCACACCCGGGTCGGGCTTGGGGATGTAGCGGGAAAGGGAGACAGCGGAGAGCATCCCACCGAGCAGGAGCTGGGTGACATCCCAGGCTCATCCCCGCGTTGCTGCCTGGCACAGCCAGCACTGGGCACGACGTCTGGGGAACGTGGCTCTGGAATTGCCTTTTGGGGACCCCTTCCAGTGCTCCCGATCCATGGATGTGCCCCGTAGCTCAGGACACTCCATTCTGGTCACTCTTCATCTCTGCTGGCTTTGCCTGGTCTCAGTCGCTGTCCGCTCGCATTAACCACTTCTAGCTGGGGCAGACCTTTAAACACTCCTCGAGCCTATTACAGCATTTGGTGACCAGGAAATTAACAGGGAAAAATACTCAGAGGAGAAGGGGCATGAATTCCCGAAGCATGACCTGATGTTTGAGGTGGCCTCCAGCTTTTCAAGATGTTTCCCTGCACTGAGCTGTTCCCTTCTTGTCTCCTCAGGTGCAGATCCAGAACAAGAAAGTCGACCTTTCCAAAGTGTCCTCCAAGTGTGGCTCTAAAGCAAATATCAAGCACAAACCAGGTAGAGATTTGAACCATCTTCTCTTGCTCTGTCTGTAAATGCTGCAAGTCACTTTTTACCTATTGTCCGGGGTGAAGAGTTTGAAGGGCTGGTGCTCTTGGAGAGGCTCCGAGCACCCTGTCCCTAGTGTTTCTTTGAGAGGATTAGGACTGTTTTTGTGGGGTTTCCTGCTCGGCTTCAGAGCAAGTGCAAGGGATTGTTTTAGCCTGCTGTTCTGTGTCACTTCTAGTCATATTTGAACCCTTTTGGCTCTTTAATGATGCAGTGTTAATGAGCATGTGAGAGCACGTAGCAATTATTCTGCACTACCTGAGTGGATCGTGCGGTTTCCACCCAGCCCGTGGCCATCCCTCAGGAGCAGCAGCAGCAGCCCGGGGCACTGCGGTGACACTTGGAGCAGCGGTGGCTTTGCCGGTGGCTCTGCAGTGGAGGCACCTGCGCTGCAAGGAGAAGCCCCGGGCATAGGGGACAAGTGCATTGCTCTGCTCCAAGCTGGGAACAATCCTGCAAGCGGTTCCAGGCGGGTGGAAAGCAGTTCAACCCTGTGCGTGAGGCACTGCGGTGCCACAAACAGGACCTGCCGCGTGACAAGCCTTGCATGACAGTGACCGCTCTTGTCCGGCCTGGCTAGGGCAGAACAACCCAGCCCCGATCAGTGGTGCCTCCTGCTGACCTGAGCCTGGGCGAGCGAAGCCCTGGGCTGCCCGTGCAGAGCTCTGGAGTGCCCCGGGACGTGCTGTGGTTCATGTGGTCACCGAGAAGCAAAGTTTGGTAAAATGTAAAGAATTTTATGAGAAAGGCACCGGAATACAGACTGCACGTGGCCTCTTATCTGTTAGCAGGAGCCGCAGTGCTCCATATGCAGGAAAACTAAAAGGAAAACTAAAGGAAAAACTAAAAAAGGAGGAGGAGCTGGCAGGGGCTGCGATAGAGGGAGGACAGTTGGGAGGAGGCAGGAGACGTGCCCTGATGTGGCAGGTCTCAGGTGTGACCGCTCCAGCCTTGGCACCAAATTTGCTCCTCTTGTCCTAGGGGGAGGAGACGTCAAAATCGAGAACCAGAAGCTGAACGTCAAGGAGAAGGCGCAAGCTAAAGTGGGGTCCCTGGAGAGCGTGGGCCACGCGCTGGTGGGAGCAGCCGTGAAGGTGCGGGCAGCGCGCGTGTCAGGCACCCCGCGCAGTCCTCTCTCCCCCGAGTCCATCCTGGCCACGTGCTCCAGCCCCCTGGCCCTTTGCAACTGCGTGGGCTCCGCCAGGACCGAGTCTGGGCTGGAAAGGGCCCTGAGCCACCTCTGGCTGTGTGAAACCTCTTGATCACATCAAGAGGTGGTGCCACATGTGTGCTGGGGGCACCCGGGGCTCTCCTGCCTCGAGGTACTCCTGTAGAACCGGGCTCGGCACGTGCCAGGCTGAGGGTGGCGGGTGGGATGGGCCGTGGGCCAGGTCGGGCCCGACTCTGCGAGTTATTCCTGGAGCATTTGGTCCCTGGCGAGTGCCTGGGTGTTCCTTGCTGGTGTCGGGTGGGGGGGCCGTTAAGGCTACGAGGTTGGGATGAGCCTGCATCTAGCCCTCTTTGTGATGCGGCATCTCTGGCAGGGATGTCGCCTCTGGGTCCCTGCTGCTGTCCCCAGGACTTGCTGGTGCGGAGAGCACCGTTTGGGCATTGTCTGGGCTCAGGGTGGCGTGGGGCGCTCAGTGCAGTGCCTCCTTGCAGGCAGAGGAGGCAGTGCCGGGCACGGAGCCAGGGCCAGCAGTGGCACCGGGCACGGAGGCGCCACGTGAGAACGGCGTGGGGCCCGCGGAGCCACGCGACGCGCAGCCCTTCGAGAGCTGCATCCAAGAGACAAGTAAGTGCGGGTGCTACGCTGGGGGACGGCCTGGGCCGCAGCGCCGGCCCCAGGGGCCTCCTCGCCTCGCTTTTAACGGGACACAAATTGCCTTTTATCTTCCAGGCATCTAATGCTGCCATTCTGGTATCGCCCCCCCCCCACCCCGTCCCCCCGCCCCCCCGCGCTCCCCCC
>VWPW01017569.1:43592-66822 GCA_013389825.1 Crypturellus undulatus | reverse complement strand
AAAAAAAAAAAAAAAAAAAAAAAAAACAGTTCTGCCCCTTATACAGGCTCAAAAAGAAACAAACACTGCTCAAATCATGGTGACAACCTCAAGCAAGTGAAATGCAGATGTGGAGGGCGGGGTGGACGGGGCTGTGGGACGGGCCTGGCCACGCCAGCCCGCAGAGGCCGCGGGGCCCAACCGCCGTCCTTCTCGCCCCCATTTCATATACAAAGAGCATAAGAAACGGTGAATAAAAACAACTGATCCCCAGTGGCGGTGGCTGCTGCCTCCCCGTGCATTGCCGCGGCCTCACAACAACCCTGTGAGGTGGGTCCCGCACGCAACATGGTCCCTGGCCGCACCGAGGGGGGCACCACGCTTGCTCCCGGCCTCCTGCCAGGGACGCACATGGGCCAGCGGCACCTCCAGTCCTGCGCCACGGCGCGGGGATCCGGCCTCCTCCCTGCCGGGAGGCCGGGAAATAAGAACAACAGTAATAAAAAAGAAACAACAACGCAAACGATGGGGCACAGGCAGCTCGGGGGGAGAAGTCACAGCTCACGCTCGCGCGGGCGGCGAATCCAGAAGGCTCTGAGATCACGTCGGTGCTGCCGGGGTGTCCCCGCAGGGACGGCGTCCTGCTCCCACGCGGAGCCGCTCCGGTGCCCAGCGTGTGGCGCTGGGCCGGCAGTGGCCTCGTGTCCTCGCTCGCAGGTCAGCGCCAGAGGCTGCGGCGGTGGCGGGTGCCTTCGGAGCTGGCGGCAGTTGGCGCGGCGGGTGCGGTGCGGGCGCTGCTTCATCCCACGCGGTGACCATGCACGGAGCCGGTGGCCGGGCAGTCAGACAACATTAATCTTCTAGGATGGAGAGAGATGACTTCACAAGGGATAAATAGAACTTTTATTTAAATAAACATTTGTGAACATCTTTATACAAATTACAAGTCCCCGCACAATCCTCCAGCTGTGCCTAGGCGCCGAAGCTGCCGGGAGGGCCTTTGAGCAGATCCACGAGGATGTCAAGCAGCTGGCTGTGCTGGTGGTGCAGGTCCCCGGGGATGGCGGCCATCTCATAGCACAGGCATGTCTCCACCATCTTGGAGAGCGACACGCGGAAGTCACGCAGCAGGCGGATGGTGTAGGAGTCTCCCTCCAGCACCAGGAGGTCGCTGTCCGTCAGCGAGACCGTCGCGCGCCAGCCGTCGTCTTGGGGCAAGGAGAGAGCTGTGAGACGCGGGCGGAGTGCGGACCTGCCTGGCACGATGCTGTGGGCCCGGCCAGAGAGGGGCCTGAGGCCAGTGCAATCCCAGGCAGGGCCAGACCTGCCATGGTGCCTTCCACAGCACCGGAGCGCAGCCAGGCTCAACCCTGGGGTTGGGGTCAGAGCAGCACCCGAAGCAGTGCATCCCTGGGAACAGGGGCCAGCTCCTTGGGGGAGTGGGGCCAGAGCCCGCTCCTCCGCACATCCCAGTTTCCCACATCCATGAGCCCAGCTGTTCATTCCCAGGGCTGAGGCCCCAGTGGAGCCGCTTGCTTGGCCTGCCTTGGGCTCAGCCCTGCCTTGGGCTCGGCCACCCTGGCTCACGCACAGATCTGAGGCCAGGAGCAGCTCCCAGATCATCCCCTCCACAGTCCCGCTGCAGAAAGAGGGAGTTCAAAGCCTGGAGAGCAGCCGGCGGGGAGCAAGAGGCCCAACTGCCCGACAGATCCGAGGCTGCGCAGCCCTCGGCACTGCCGCAGGGACACCAGGGACTCCTTGGCTGTGACGCCACGTGGGAGCAGCCCCAGTGGCAGCGCAGGGGCACTGAGGCCCTGCAGACACTCACCGCGCACGTGGATATCCGTGTCGGTCATGAGCAGCACGGCCAGGGGGTGCACCTGGGAGGAGTCCCGGACGAACACACCGCCATTGGACTTCACCGCCATGAAATACGTGAGCCAGCGGCTGTACAGCTTGGAGGCCTCCCTGGGCAGGAAACGGTCTCCTCAGCGTGGGCACACGCAGCTGCAACGCAGGCAGCAGCACCGGTCCCGGCGCAGCAGGCTGAGTGCGCCACCCCGCGCATTGCTCACCTGTTGATGGTTGACTTGTGCAGCAGCACCGTGCCGGCCTTTGTCCGGTACGCGTAGCTGTTAGGCTTGAACTTCCCCTGGCGGGTCACCTTGCCTTGTCTCACCTGCGACACAGGGGACATCTCAGCAAGAACCCACGTACCTGGCAGCTGCTGCCCACGAGCAGCCAGCCCTGCTCCCCTGCACCGAGCCTCCTCGCCAGGCACGCGAAGGGGAAAAGCCTCCGCTCCCAGAGCAGCCTTAGGCTAGCAGCGCATGTATGTGGGACCAGAGCTGGCAGTGGTGCCACGACAGGGGCAGCCAACAGCCCCCAGCCCCAGTGAGGGGACCCCAAGGCCAGGCAGGGCCCACGCGGAGTGGCAGCATGAGCTCGTGCTCTGTCACAGGCGCCTCCTCACTGCAGCCTCCTTGAAAGCGTGTCCTGGCCTTGCTGGGCCCTGCAGGGAGGCAGAGCGCAGAGATGGTACCTGGATGAGGTTGGGGTAGAGCCCGGCCATGAGGACTCCCTTGACCAGCTCCTCCTCCTCGCTGTACTGGTTGCACACCGAGGAGGGCATGGTGCAGTCGGACGGCGATGACACCAGGAAGGCTTCGTAGAGGTTCTCGGAGAACTGCTTAACAAGGCCTGGAAGGAGACACAGTCCAGGAGTGAGACCTGTGCTTCTTTTTACTCCCCGGAAAACAAAGGGCCTTGGCAGGGCACCAGCTCTGGCCTCAGAGGCCCGAGGACAAGAGACCTTCCCTGCCTGTGGCTGCCCTGGCAGCCAGGGCCACCTCCATGCTCCTGAGCACCGGAGCACCACGTACATCCCATTGCTGCGCTACGCTTTTCCCAGATGCTTTCCGGGACCAAAAGGGAGGAGACCAGGCCTGTAGGACTCACCATTTATGAAGCGGAGGCTGGGGCCATAGAGATAATAGTCCTGCAGGTAGTTATCTCTGGCACGACTGTCTCTGCGTCGCAGCACCTCCTCCCAGCCTGCCACAGCTCTGACAAAGGCCAGGTGATCGCTGCCGCTCTCCCGGCTCAAAACAGCCTTGGCCTGGGAGCAAGAAACAGGTGTGAGGCGCTCCCAGCCCCTTCCTTGCCCGCTCCCGCCTTCCTCGCGGAGCAGCTCCCACCTTGTCCACCTCCGCACGGTTCTGCAGGCTGCTGCTGAAGGGGTCTCGAGTGAGGCAGGACACGATGACGAGCAGAGGGTGGAGGCAGCGGTAGATGGATGCCAAGACGATGGCCTTGGCCAGACGAGGGTCTGTGGAAATCTGGGCAAGGCGTTTGCCCAGAGTAGTGAGGGCTTCTCGCTGGTCCAGGACTCCTGCAAGAGAGCCATGTCCATGAGTTCCAACGGGGTGGCCGGGAACTCCAGGCAGCTGCCAGGAGAACCTTCCCATGGGGCTTGGGAGAACTGGCATGAGCACCAGAAGAGGCACGTGGCAACGAGCACCCGGATCCGTGCAGGGCTAAACGAGGCCTTTCTAAATGGCTCTACAGCCCAAAGAGAATCACCAATCCCCAGCTAGAAGCTTCCAGTCACAGCTTCCCTTCCCTGCCCATCTTTATAAGGTGGAGAGCTTTCTCCACTCCTTGAACACAGCAGTGTGGCAGATTAAAAGGCACTGCGTGGGCAATTTGGAGAGTCCCTGTCTGCTGTCATCCCGGTTTGTGGGCTGGGAATCAGCCCTGCTCAGTCTATCTCTGCGGATCCTGTGCCAATTCTCACTTCCCATGCTGAGACAGCAAACACGCTCCCCTCATGCCCACGCTGAGGACACAGTGTTAGCTCACCAATCTCCTGCAGCAAGATCACTGCTTCATCCACAGCTTTAATGTCAGGGCTGTCCAGAGCCTTGGAGAGAAATTCAACTGCCTGCAACACATGGTGAAAAGGTGAGACATGATTCTCCAACAAGAATGTGGAAAAGCCCTCAAGATGCCACCACCATGCCCCAGGACTAGACTGTAGCACTGATCCCACCCTTTATCTGCCCACAGGTAGATGAGCTCTGTCCTCTCCCTCCTTGCACAGTCTTTTAGACTTGGTCTGTGATCTAGGCAACCTGTACAATCCCTGGGCTTCCCTAGATAACTCTGGTTCATGAAAACAAGAACTAGAGACGTCAGCAACTTGGATTTTTCCTAATCAAACTGTGGTCAGATTCCCCCTTTGGAACTCCCCAGGCAGGTCGCCTCCTGCTGCTGCAGCGCACGGCAGTCTCGGGGGCACATCCTGCACTTACCGTTTTCTCTGGCATGTGGATCTTGGCCTGAACCACCAGGTTCTCCAGCGGAGTGCGGAGGATCTCGGGCACCTGGTAGGTGGGCATCTTGTCCAGGCGGCTGCGAGGGAAGAGGTGATAGGCAAATCCCGACTGGCAGCGGCCGGCACGCCCTCGCCTCTGCACGACATTTGACTTGGACACCCACACCGTTTCCAGGCAGGACACCTAGGAACAAGAGTGTTAGACATGGATGCTCTCAGGGCTCTCCAACCTGCTTCAGCTGAAGCTTTACCTCCATTCCAGGGACTCAGGAAATGTCTCGTGACCAGTGAACCATCCCTCTAAAGATTTGGGCAACCCTTCCCGTTCTCCTAAATCCTGCACTGCCAGTCTCTGCCACGGAGCAGGACAAAAGCCACTTGCTGCAGGAGTGAGACCCTGATGCCATCTGCTGGACACCTGCCTTGTCCCCAGTTGGTGGCACTCAAGCAAGGTCCTGCTAGGAGCTGCCAGCCCAACCTCCCTGTGCCAATCCTGTTCCCACATAACACCCTGCTCTCCAACCAGACAGCCGAGACACCAGGGCCGAGGTGGCTTCAGCTAACAGTAGTATCTAGCACTGAGGCTGGCAACTCAGACTTTGGCTAGAAAGAAGCTTATGATGGAGACCGCAGAAAAAGGCAAAAAGCAAATGAAAAAGCTACAAAAGTTAGCACGCAGAAGTGGGAAGGGAGCAGGATTTGCCCTAGGTTTCTTTGAAGACATGAGATTTCTGCCTGGGCAGCAAAAGTTGAAGAGGAAGCTGGCTAAACATAAACCCTTCCCAAATGATGAGTGAGGAGTTCAGTCCACCGACAGGGACAACATCCCAGCACCCCAGGGGCCAAAGAGGACAGAGTTTTGAATACTCTCCCCCCATCAATGACTTCAAAGGCTGCTGTACTCATGCTCCAGCATATCCTAAACGCGCTTGGCACAGGCAAGGAGGCAGCAGTACCTTGGTCTTCAGGTCGTAGCGTTCCTCCTTATGTGTGCCGCTGTCTACCACGTGGACGATGTCATTGATGGTGATGGAGGTCTCGGCAATGTTGGTGGCCAGGACGATCTTTCTGACGCCGGGCGGAGGCCTCTGGAAGATGTTTTGCTGGTCCATCATGGGGATGTTGGAGTGCACTAGCAGATATGGACAAAGTCAATCCTGCCCCGACAGCACAGGACAGAGACACTCTTCTCCCCTACAGCGTCTCCTCTGCCTCCAGGGATGGAGGCCAGGGCCAGGGGCACCTGCAGTATTGACTGCTGCTGCGTTCCTGACTTCCCAGGAAGAAGTTCCAGACATCACCACCAGACATCACTTCCAGACATCAGCAGTAACATCTTTCCAGTTACTTTTACCTATGGCTCAGTACTAGGAGGAGCTCTGACCACCACCTGCCCCACAGAGGCTACTGGCACCACCAGAATGTCCCTGCCCTCCAAGAAGTCCAATTCTGCAGCTTCTCCTTTCCCGAATGCCCGCAGAGTAGGGGAACACAGTACCCCCTTCTCATTTGATCTCTCTTAGTCAGCAATAGTTACTAATGAGGCCCTAACTCTTTTATATCCCATATTTTCTATATTACAGATCAGGGATGAAGGAGAAGTTTCTGGTGGTAAAGGTGATGTCTCTATATGTCATCAGGGCAGCACTCAGACTTCTGCAGACAGCATCAGCATTTATTTGCAGCTGAGCTGTTCAAAGTTGTGCTCCTGGCTAGTCTATTTGAATAGGGACCCATGTTAATAAAGAAAAAAATAAAAACTCACAAGCCTTGGATACTTATACTGACCTTCCATTTTACATTTCCTCTCAGGATATAAAAAGTTAAATTCACTAATTAAAGCTGAGCTATGAAGTACATACACCTCCATACAACCATACACCTCCTTCATACAAAACAGGTCTTTCCTAATCAGGCTCAGTACACAGCCACAGGAATGCAGAATTTTGCAGATTCCTACTTGCCTAATTCTGAGTTGTTGGAAGCAGACAGAGGTTTTTTGATCTCAAAGAGGTTTGGATTTACAAGTTGTGTTTTACATGCAAAATTATGCAATGTGCAGATGCATCAGAGCACACAAACTTGCTCTGCAACTGTGTGTCAGCGCCGAAGGAGCCCCTCGGGTGATTATTTGCCTCAGTCTTTTTCCTGAAGCCCGTGCAGAAAAGGACTGGCAGTACCACCTCACCTGGCAAGACGAGGTACCGGCTGTTCTGAGATCCAAGCATCTCCAGCAGGCGCTGCTGCACCCCTTTGATTTCCTGCCAGCCAGGAAGGAAGCAGAGGATCCCGCCTGCAACAGAGCAAGAGCAAAAAAAAAAATCCCAAAATCCAGGCACTCTTCTCTGGCCAAGACACCAAAACCACTTCTACTGCACAGAGGGAAAACTCCAGGGTACCTATTATCTCCCTTAGCCCTCAGCAGCCTTTAGCTTAAAAGGCTCCAAGAAAGGAGGCGCAGTCTCAAAGTCTCTGCTACCCCCCTGCCAGGTGATCACTAAAGAACTCTGATCACTCATATTCATGGTGATACAGTTCTTACAGGAACTCAAGGAACATCTGGGAGATTTCATACCTGCTAAAGTGCTCCCACTTCTGCAAGCTCGCCTGGCAAGAGTTTAGTGTCAGGAAGAAAGGCTTCCTGCACTTGGTGAGCAAACACCTTGTGCTGGCTTTGAAACATGGAGAACTTACAAGTCATGTGAGAAGCCACCCTTCAGCACAGAGATATCATCTCCTAGGGAAAGATGTTTTGTGGGTGCAGGTCTCCAACAAATCAAAACCAACTAAATGTCCTGCCTATCGTGCAGGACGGAGCTGCATGGCGCTGATTCAGACAACTCTGGCACTTCACTCCAAGAAGAGCTGTGAATCATAGGCACTGACTTTCGGAGACTTACCAGCCCAGGAACCAGCATGCAGCCAGATGTTTCCAGATTATTTTTCCAAAGTCCAAAAAAACCCCAGGATTACATGGCCATTTTAAACACTGTTCACCTCAGCCTCCACGTGAGGCACAAGGACTCAGAGAACATTGTCTTAGCCAAAGCCCGAGAGCTCGGTCCTGCCACGCTGCTCAGGAGTGCCCAGCTCAACGGGGAGCCAAGGTGGCCTTGCAGGAGCCAGCTGAACTCCCCACCTTCTCTACAAGGGCCTGGGTTCTGCAGCTATTTTTTCTCATCTCAGCAAAAGGAAAGGGAGAGTGGGCAATGCAGCACCTACCTGGTTCTCCATGGGCGTCAATCTGGAGTACAAGGTCAGTGATCAGATCAAGGTCAAGGACACATTCATCATCCGATTGCTAGATAACACAGGAGGACACACGCAGATAAATAAGGCAGTCTAGCAGACAGCAGAAAGGGCCAAAGCTTCCCAAAGCACCTTCTGGAAAGAGCAAATGTCTACACCTGGACTGCCTGCCCATGCCCAGGAACCAGGAACCTCCTTCTGGTTCCATCTGTAACCTGCTCTGGTCACAGCTGCTGCCGGTCTCCTCTGTTGTGCAGTGGCAACACGGTCCCTTTCCTCTCCTCCAGACTTGGAAGCTAGCTGAGATTTATGCACCTCTACTGAACAACACGCAACAAGAAGTTAAAATGAAACTTTTGGGGACAAAATCATGCTTTGTGCAAATAGGACTTCAAATCCACTTGGTACAGCACAGCAACTTTTGGGTGTCTCTGGCAGAACACACGCATCAGGCTAGCTTTCCCAGGAGTGGGAAAAAAGGCTGCCCCAAAACGGAGAGGAAGACTGCCCTGAAGGCAGGTGTCCTCAGCACCAGATGGGTGAGCTGCCATCGGCACTGGAGAACCTCAAGACGTTCACCAAAGGGAGTGCAATGTCCCCAGGCACAAGCAGGATGCCGAGGTGGCCAGTGGCACCCGGGGCTGCATCAGGAAGACGTTGCCAGCAGGTCCAGGGAGGGGATCCTGCCCCTCCATGCAGCCACACTGGGGAATCTGGGATCTACGGCTGGTTTCCCCAGCATAAGACAGACAAGGATTTATTGGAATGAGTCCAGCAAAGAACCACAAAGCTGATTAGGAGCCTGGAGCACGTGCAGTATGAGGAGAAGCTGAAAGAGCTGGGACTGCTCACACTAGAGAAGAGACAGGTCAGGAGATCTTATGAACACCGAGCCAAACTCTTCTCCATGGTGCCCACGCACAAGACGCAATGAAAAATAACTCTGTTTAAACACAACCACTCCTGCAAGAGTGGTCAAGCACTGGAATATGTTGTCCAGAGAGGCTGTGGAGTCTTCATCCTTAGGAGTTATCCCAAACCTGCTGGACAAAGTCCTGAGCAAGCTGCTCCAGCCGACCCTGCTTTGAGCAGGGAGGTTGGACGGGGTGCTCTCTAGAGATCCTTGCCAGCCTCTACAATTCTGTGCCCTGCAAGGGGAGGAAGATCACCCAAAGCAGTTTGGGGCAGTAAGATTAGTTGTAAAAAAAGGCACAAACAAAAGATATGCAAGTCTGCACATGTATGCATACACGTGCACAGCAAGCCGTTAGCTTACTCAAGCACAAACTATGTATTAAGGAGGTACACAAGTAATTTAGACCCAAATCTGAAGTCTTCTTTATCCATAATTTACTACTAATTCTACTAACCAGATTTCAGTTGATCAATGTGACTCGGAGTTAAACCTAAGCAAGCACAGCCAAAGAACTAGAGGAAAGAGGGATCGATCCCTGTGCCGAACTCTCCCTGATGACACAGCAGGAGCCTCACCCAAAGGAGAGGAGCTCAAACACCACGCTCCCTACCTTGATCTCGTAGTGCCGGTGCCGGTGTCGGCCCAGCTTGGCCAGGATCTCCTCCAGGTAGTATTCCTTCACAGGATACATGAAGCCCGGCACCTTGACCACAGGGCAGTCCCCGAAGTAGTGCGAGAAGCGCTGGTTGTCTCCCGTGGCACTCATCAGAACCAGGCGCAGGTCGGGGTTGAACTTCTGGATGCCCTTCAGCAGAATGAGCAGGAAATCCGTGTTGACATCGCGCTCATGGACCTCGTCGACCACGACATGGGAGACGCCCTCAAGGCTGGGGTTGCCCTGCAGCTTCCGCAGCAGGATGCCCACGGTGCAGAAGAGCAGAGCGCCGCCCCGGGCAGGGGGCTTGCTCTCCAGGCGCACCTGGTAGCCCACGTTCTTCCTCATGTTGGGACCCAACTCTTGTGCCACCCGCTGGGCGACCGAGATGGCGCTGATCCTCCTGGGCTGGGTGATCACCACATTGCAGCGGGCGCCGCGGCCCTCCAGGATGTAGTGCTCCAGCAGGAGCTGAGGGATTCGCGTGGTCTTCCCACAGCCCGTGTCTCCCGCTATGACTACCACGGGGTTCTGCTCTATGGCCGACAGGATGGTGTCCTTGTGAGGATCCACCGGCAGTGGGTGGCTCTCCTGCCACGAGGCTCCTCTCCTCTTCCAGAGGGCCAGGAGGTTCTGGCTAAGGCGCACTTCTTCAGCCTCCAGCATGGGGATGTAGGTCTTGCCCGTGATCGCGTCGCTGATGGCACCAGACTCCTTGCTCAGGTTCATCATGTCATCTGCAATCCGGGGCCTGGATTCCCTAATGTCCACTGGATACTGGGGGAGACAATGTTTGCAGGGAGGAAAAGTTTAGGGAACAGAAACAAGAGCCGCAAACGGACTCAGTCAAACCAGCTCTGCAGTGACCACAAAGCTTTCTCAAAGCCACCTCCAGACTTTGGGCAACATAAACCCTTAACGCTCACTTGAAACAACCCTAATTCAGCACCTAATTTGGGCAGTTCCCGGCATTCTCCTCGCTGTCCCGTAAAGTTTGAAGACTTTGCAACAGAGATTTTGGAGCCCATGCCTTAAGCTGTCTGGGTCAGGGGCTCCACTGTATGCAAGTGATGCAATTGCCTCCCAAAGGCAGCTTTTGGGAACTATCAAGCAACACTAACACCCTTCTTCTCTCTCAAAAAGTCAAGACATGCAACTTGCACAAAATGCAAGTGTTCAGCTAAGCCAGATATATTCCATTTTGGCACAAGAAAAAGAATTTCACATCCCACAGGAACTAAAAAGAGCAACAGCAGGTCAGGAATCGTCTAGAACACAAACCAAAGCGTTAGCCCAGATGTCCACAGAATTAGAAGTTCAGCTACAAATCAGTTCTTTTGGATTCAGTCTTATTTCAAAACCAGGCCTTCCATGCTTGGTGCAAGATGCCCCTGTGCAGGAGATCATCATTTATGTGCTCTATTTTAAATGATTTCAGTAAGCTGAAACCCACACTAGTACCTTCGCTACGCTCAACCTCACCCCACCTCAGCTCTCATCCCGCTTTGACAGTGAGTGCTCCTAGGGAACCTGATCTCTGCTTGTGCAGCATCAGCTTCCCTACATACCAGGGATGGGATGTCCTGGGTGAAAGCACTGCCAGGTGCCTAGGACTCTCAGGAGAGCTGCACCCAGCACCACAACTGCTGCAGGAGATGCTCTCATAGGAAACCTCCAGGCAGTGGCACCTGGGCACTGCAGAGCAATAAGGTGAAACTCGGTTTGCACGAAACCAGCTCCTGCTGCAAGAGGCAGCAGTGGCCAGCCTATAAAGCAGGCTGTAGGTAGGTCAAAACTACACTCCCCGACACCCCTGAGGGCCAAGTAACAGAGACAAGTGGACAGTGAGGGTCCACTGCCCAGAAAGGGACTCCCTTCCCCAAGGGGCAGCAACAACTTATCAATTCCATGGCAAAACACAGTGTCTCTCCCCAGTAATTCTGGAAATCAACCACCAAGCCACAAACTCCTTCACCACTCTGACACCAAGCTGGCAACTCATGCTCAATTTTGTAAGTGAGATGTGATGAAAGCGGTTCCGAGACGGCGACCAAGCCTTACGTGGTTCAGATAGTTCTCAATCTTGCGCAGAGTGGCCTCGGGGACTTTTATGTGACAGGGCTTCCTCTGGTTCTCACCGAGCTCTCGGAGGGAAGTCATGTTGTACATGGCATGGCTGAGTGGGTTGTTGTTCTTGTCCACTAAGCCAAGGCTCTGCAAAGAGAAGACGCAAATACGCATCAGACACAGGACTGCTGCAGATGAAGTGCTGGTTTATGGAAAGCGGAGGCCTAGGAAAGGCCTGGAAGTCTGGCACCTTCAGAGTCAGTCAATACACAAGCCACACTCTCCCACAGCACAGTTCAGACGGGCCAATTACTTACCCTGTTAATATTCCTGCTATGGTTTTGCCATGTGTGTGACAGCTCAGTAATAAACCCTACGCTGTTTCCTTGGACCTTCCCTCAGCTGACCGTAGTCTGCAGCAAAGCTAACGCAGCAGTGTGGCTGGATTAGGCCACCTCCAAGGGCAGGAATGTCGCCCGTCTCATCAGGCAGCGGCAAGAGGCCAAGAGAACAAACTATTACTCACATGATGATCCCTAAGGTCGCTTTGTTGAGGGCACAAACAAGCATGGCAGCCTCTGAGGGGTACAGTGACAATTCGAACTGGATCCTGAGGCTCAATCTGTAGAGCATCATGTCAAAGACTGGACAGGCTCAGCCCGTTGGGACTCAAACATGGGAAGTCAGCAGCAAGCAGCATCTAGACACACAGCACATGGATGCAGGAGCCACCTACACCTACCTTAAGCTTCTGACAGGCCAGAGCTGCTGCTTTATTTTCCGCCTCCACCTTGCGACGGCCCTTGGCAGCAAAAGTCATTGGGCAGGGCCAGCGCAGCGTGAGCTTGCAGATCTTGGTCTTGGTGCCCACTGTGCGGAACTGCATGTATTCCTAGAAGACATGGACACAACATCAGGCTGGGGCGGCAGGGCCTGCTTGTGCAGGCAGATACCTCCAAATATGCCCCAGTATTTCTAAGCAGAGCTGAAATCGGAGCACTCTGCACTAGACCAGGTTTACTGCACCGAACACCAGCCAGAGCCCAATCATAGGCTAAGCAGAAGTGAGAGGACACAGGCTGCTGTGTGGACAGCGTCCCCACAAATGTCCCAGGTGGAGCACAGTCATGTTTGTTAACACACATGGTCTGGAAAGGAGGTGGGTGACACATACCAAGCAGGAGAATCATCAGATACTGGCAAGAATTGAGTTCTGGAAAGATTCTGTCAGCAGAGAAATTACACATTCGTCTGAGCAACACAAAATTGTGTTTCTGGTTTCCGCAGGCACTAGAGGAATTGCAAGCCTTAGAGAACACATTCCCTCATTCATACATTAGCTGTTTCTATTGCTCCAGCCCAGTAATAATATTTTTGGTGTTTGAAACTGCCTCAGTTCCCATGGAGGAGTCAGTTTTACTCTTCAGATTATTTTTTTCTTGGTCTAGTTTCAACCTCCCACCTCTCCATGATTCTCAGCTGCCCAAAAGAGCAACCAAAGAGAATCCAGCCGGAGTCTCTGATCCTTCTTCCCAGAAGGTCCCTGGCAGAACCAGTCAGGCAGCTCCTTACCTTGACTGTGGAGGAAGAGGTTGCAATTTGAATCACTTGGGCCAGAAGGTTTTTGGGAAGCGGGAACTGTGTCAGGGCACGGATGGCAGTGTTGTCATCTGTCATTTCAATGGAACTCCCTCCCCTGCTAAAGGGAAGAGAAGAACAGTTCACACACAAACACCCACTCTGCCCATCTCCACGCTCAGACCTAGCTCCCTTTGGGTTTTCTGCTGGAGTCCCACACCAAGCATTTAAAGGCACAGATTACTTTGGTTATCTGAAAAGCCAAGCCTTACCTTGCTACTAGAATATGTCACACACAAAATAATCACACACCTACTAAAAAGCAATCACACGTTTACAAACCAGACAGCATCAACAGCTTTTACTGACTTTTCACAATGCAAAGTTACCTCCAAAGAGCATGTCTAAACATATAACAACCATATTAAATATTGGTAATTGGTAATAAATTGGTAATAAACATTTGTGTCCATAAAAAACAAAGTCAAGCAAACCACTGGAGTAAGGGAAAGGAGCAGATTTAATATGGCCCCCGAACCCAATTTAAAAGAGATTGATAAAAGGCACATGGGTGGCTTCTGGGGATGAAAATCTCTTTGGACCCGGACAGATAAGAAAGGTAGCAGCCAGCTACACAGCAGCCTCTCCAAAGAGCCTGACTCCAGAGGAGAAGCCTCTGCATTGCCTTGTGGTGACAATCCCGTAGCAGTGCAGTACCTCGCATCTCTGCCTGGGGTTCGAGCGTCCTGATGTGCCATGGGTAGATAGTCAGAAACATCAATTGCTTCTTCTTCCAGCTCCCCTTCCTCCAGCTCCCCTTCCTCCAGCTCCCCTTCCTCCAGCTCTTCTCTCCTCATTGCTTTAGGCATCCTGCCTTGCTCCATGGCCTGGATGGAGTTGTCCGGCTCCATGCGGCGCCAGCAGGTCGACAGGTCCGCAAGGGAAGGCCCGGACTTGGAGCGCCACTTGCCCTCAGAGCACCACCTCTCGTCGGGACAGCCCAGCTGGTCGGCCAGCAGCCGGTACTTTGCAGCATCAAACAGTTCATTTCTGGGTCCCAGCAAACCCCAGCCCTGAAACAGAGAAGGGCAGAGTCAGACTGCTGCAGAACAGAGCCAGAACTCTCTGCACCAAACACACACGGTGAAGAGGAGAAATACAGAAACACTTATTTTCATATCCCACAGACTAGGAGAGAAAGAAATCTGTTCACTAACTTCACTTCTCAGCGCCTGGTTTGCCTGGTACCACGTAGCTTGTTAAAAAGCAAGGAGCAGGATCTAGTGGTATTTTACAAAGCAGTGTTGTGAAGTTCAGAAACCTGCCTCAGAGCATGAAATGCCTCTTTTTTGGGGAAGCCTAAGTCTGAACAAGTATAAGCTGGGATAACCCAAGACGCAAATTCAGAGAACGTTTCTTCTCCTTCCCTAAGGATGGTTGTTTGCATACGGAGTAGCAAGGGCTCCCTAACAGAAGAGTTCCTAATTCCTGCCCATCTACCACCTGCACTGAGGACCGAACGGCCGCACGGAGCTTCGGACGTACCTGGAGTGCAACACACAAAACCTTGTATCAAACCACTGCAAACAACCCAAATTTCCACTCTGAGGCCTCTCCACAGTCCCATATTTTATAAGGCTACATTATTTTGTTCTGGAGGAATGCTTAAGACAGCAGGAATTCACTTTGGTAGCCACTATCCTCACAGTGGCTGTGTTTAGACAGTGTCTTCCCAATTAGCACCACTTTTCTTAGATTTACAACCATTTACTCAAAGCAGTAACTTTGTGGCTATTTCCATAGGTAAGACTGCACGAGGCTTCCCACTGTGGGGGCTTTCTGTTGGTTATAGCTTTGCGCAGCAAAGCATCTGGCTTAAAATGTTCCTGTGCTTCATCTTTCAGCATTTTGGTTTCTTAGTTCTGAACAGAAAGTTAAGTTTAGCCACTTCCCGAAACTCAGGAAAAATACTTTTTAAATGTAGATAGGATTTGGATTTTTTTTTTGCTCTTTGAAAAAAGTCTTAACACTTCCAGACACACAAATAGAGCAGGAAACAAGGCTTTCACTGCATGCTGAAGAGGGAGGATAAAACAAAAATGTAAGTTCAGTGAATGCCGGCTGAATGAGCACCCGCTTCAGGTGGAATGAAGTCAGTCTCTGGAACAAGTTTTACCAATCATGCAGTTAAAGAAACTGTTTGCTTTAAGGCTGCATTAACTTCTGAAGGCTTAGCTTAAAAACTACATTGTTTTGTAGCTTTCTTCATCTATAAACAGATCAAAAAACCTCTTTACTGTTAGAGCATCCTTGTAAGGCTCCTTAACAGGAAGTTAGAAGTGCTTCTACTTTACAAACGAGAAAACAAAATTCCAAGAACCAAACTCGCGTGCTCATGTTGCACAGCAGGTCAGCTACACGGCTGAGGACAGAACTGTACCTTATTCCCAATAGCTGCTATTTAACACTGTCCCTTAAGCAGTGCCTTTTATAACCTTGCTGCACTTGTTTGGTGCTGGCTGCACATCTATGTTGATCATTTCCAGCGTGAACAAGTGAGCGATTAGTGGAGTTTCAGAGAAGACACATGTAATTGCCACTCCTTGGTTTACCTGTGCTACAAGTTGGCAACGCATTCAGGGGATGGACAGAAAGGGCGGGTAAGGTGGTGAGTAATAGCATCAAATACACCGGAGGGAAGATCTGCATCTCACCTTATGTGCTGAGCTGGAGACAGAAGCTGGTTAAAGACAAAAAGAATGAAAAACAAAAAGAAATTCTGGAGCTCTTGCCTGGCTGAGGAAGCAAGTGGGCCTTAAGCTCAAATGGATTTAGACAGCTGAAGAAGTCGCTCTTGATGCCGAATTAACAAGTACCCCAGTTCAGCAAGCGAACAGGGAGAGAGCAGCATAAAATGCCACAGCACCAAAGGAGCAGGCCTGCCCTTTCCAAGGCCTGTTCCTCCACACAGGGTAGGGGAGGAGGAACTCACCTTGAAGAGCTGACATGCAGCAGCTGCTGCCTGCCTTTCAGCATCAATCTTCTTGGTCCCATAGCCTTCCACTTCCACATTCTTAGGCCACTTTATGTGCAGAGTGACTTTCTGAAAAGCAAGGATAACCAGTGAGGCAATACAAAACAACTCTTCTCCACCAGCAAGTCATTTCAAACAACTCTGAATTCCAGGGAAAGAATAGGAATAAAAATCTCAAATGCACAGCTCATCCAGTGGCTTGGTTGCTCCTCTTCTATAACATGGCAAAAAAAAACCTGGAGAGAGGATGTGAGGATCACCTAGAAGCTGCCTGGCAGAGCAGGCCAGCTGAACCCTACCCTCTTCTAAAAAATAAAATCTCCCAATCAAGAGCTCGTTCTGCCCCGTCCCTGCAGAATCAAGAGCTTGTTCTGCCCCGGTCCCTGCACCAAATTTCCATAAGCTCAGAGGAGGGAAATGCCTAGGGAATTCTCTGTTTCTGCAGCAAGACAAAAGGTGGCAGCTGGGTCTGCTGGGCAAACCCCACCTATAATGCTGCAGAAGAAGCTCTGCCTGCTCCCCAGCCCACGCCTAGCTGCCTGCCTGCCCTCTGCAGCTCATCGCACCACAGGGAACCGTGGCGCGTTTGGCCTAGGGGCCCTGCTGGGAAGAGAACAAACCTGATGGGAAGAAAAGATGTCTCACAAAGGCCGACAAGTTACCTAGTGCTCACAAAAAACCTTGTCCCCTTCCCAACCAAGGCTTCTCCAGTGTGTCTCACCTGTCCTTCCATCCTCACACACATCTTTTCCTTTATTTTTCTCCCTCTACCCAACCTTCCTTTTCTCCAAGAGCGCCTCTATTTCTTATTTTATTTTTTAAGGAGTCTGAAGTTATACTCAGTGTTAATCTAAATGCTAGCAAGAATCTGAACTAATTATGCAACCTAAGATATTAAGGCTTTCCAAAACGTAAGTCAGGAAGCTGCACTACTGCTTGAGAAAGCAAGCAACACAAAAATGCAAATATTAAAGGAACTTTAAAGCAACCATCACATATTGCCTGAAATGCAGAGATGTAAAAAGGATGTGGTAACAAGAACTGCCTGGGAACTTTTAGACAGACTGTTAGGGGAAAACGTTAGCCCATCAGCAGGGAGCTGCTTCGGGACGGTGCAGTAGGGATTATCTGCAGCTCCAGGACAGAACATCAGGAGCTGGAGAGATGATGGGGGAAAAGGAGGCAAGGCACAGAGCAGCCAGCAGGCAAGCCCTCCTGCTCATTTCATAGCAGAGTTAGATCAGGCCTCTGACAACCTATTAAATGCTCAAACAAGTTGGCAAAATGTTTTTGTTGTTGTTGTTAAACCATCCAAAAGCCTGCATTTCTTTCTGCATTAAGTAGTTATTTGAAGTCTTCCTTCACTCCCTTTTCTACCACATTTCTTCCTGATTTAATTTTTTAGTAAGATTGCTCAAACATTTTCAGTATCTGTTCCATTTCAATCTAAAAGGAATAAAATCTAGACCTACTAAGGTCACAAAAAAACACAATTTAAAATATTTTTAAGAGAGTGAGGTACCTATCTCAACACATTCCAGAGCAGACTATGCGTCCTTTTGCTGAGAGAAGCCACTTACAGCGAGCTACTTAGAAGGGAGAAGAGAAAAACCATCAACCTTCCACAAACAAAAGGAAAGGGACAGGACCTACACTGAAACCTCCATTAAAGAGTGTAAAATAAAGAGAAAGCAGAGGAAATCCTTGGCTTAAAGGATTATCATACAGTATGAATTTGGAATGGCAGCACTGCTGCTGTTTTATACATTAAGGAGTTACTATCAGGTTTGGCAGCATCCTTGGCTCATTTTCTGCTGTGTACAACATACCCACCCACTACCCACTTACAACCCTGCAAAATTACCTTTTTTCTTGGCCCGTTAGTGTGGATGTACACCAGCTTGTCCCTTGCATGAGAAATACCCAGGGCTCGTCCAATCACGCTGTTGAGCAAGTTTTTGGGCTGTGGAAATTCCTTTAGCAAGTCTCTGGAATCTGCAAAGGGAAATAATGGCAGAGCTAAGTGCCTGACAACTCCTGTGCAGTCCTGCATGCAGGCGTGTTGCGACAGCTCTGTGAGTGGCCGTTTCTCTAGGTTACACAGAGAGAGCTAAGCAGCAGGGTTAAGTGGTTCACCCACCATGTCTCCAGGCACCAACAAAACGGAGCATCAACAGAGGAGCACAGAGTCTCTGAGCATCCCATCCAGGAAAATGCTCCATTCCTAAAACGCAAAACCGCTTATCCCATGCTTTTCCCAAAATAGAGATCTTACTGACTTCCCAGTCTTTCAAAAGCCAAGACAAGAGTGCCCAGGTCCATGATTCGCTGACATTGACAAACAGCAGCTTGAAAAGGCCCTTTTTAAATAAAGCACCAAAACCCAAACAAGCAACAACCACCGTGAACAGACTTCAGAGCCTGAATTCTGTCCCGAACCAAGCACAGCACCTCGGGGTCCAACCAAGGAAAACAGAAACTTCAGACAAGCTCCAAGCTCCGCCTTCAATCCAGATATTGGGGATAAAGTTAAATAAATAGCATCTTAGCCATTCCTACTTTACCTCCGGTCCCTTCTTTGTGAATTTATTGGGATGGCTCACACTGAAGGATGGAATATGGGTTTGTACCAAGTTGCTTCACCAAGTGATTTCTTGCAGACCATCAAGGGGCTTTGTGACTTTTGCTTAGCGGGTTTCTGATTCTCCAGCCATGTTCAGGAGGAAGTTCCAGTAACTAGTGGTAAGTGAGCAGTACATGATGATCTGCTCTGCTAGAACCTGGACTTCACATGGAGCCACCAAAGCCAAGGAGGAGAAATGACCTGCTGGAAGCACTTACTTGAGCATCACCAAGATGTGCTATCATGTTTTGCTGAAAACTCGGCTTTCAGAGCTACTACAGTGAAGGTAAGAAGGCTCCAGAAAAGAAAGCAAACATTTCAGAGATAGGTTTTGTAACACAGACATATGTGAGGGAGACTCTCAAAGCTGCTGCTCAGCTAGAGAAGATGTGGGTTACCAAGAAGTATCATGAGCATTCACCAACAACCAACATAGATGCACATGGGTGCACAAATCCCAGGGATTTGGGGGAGGTGAGGGTTACAGTTACCACCTCAGGCACAACATCTGCCGTTATCTATCTGTAGATAACGGGGTGTCGCAAAGCAAAAAAACACCTCACGTGGCTGCTTGTACCACTCTGCCAAAGAGCAGCACGCTGCACCAGAGCTCAGCCAAAGAAATCCCCCCTGGTGACAGGTAGTCCTGAAAGCTCTTCCTCCAAACCGCAGGGCCAAGGGAACCTCATCGAAACGGCCTTCAGAAGCCAAGCACACTGGATGCAGGAGGAGTTTGGATTCCTCGGCATGCCCAGGGGGAAACACAACCCTGCAGTTGCAATAGGGATGCCAGGCGCAGGGTATCAGTTGGAGATGAGCAGTGCTAATGCAGCAACTGCCTAATTCTGCCTGGCAGCTGAACTTGGTGCCATTCGGCCTCACTTGGGCTCAGTGCACTATCTGTGGGAGAGAGCATTAAAACGAACAGATGGGAACGACCGCAGGCGCACACAAGATGCTGGGCTTTCGGCATGTGAGGGCCCAACAGCCCTCCACCTATCCCGTTATAAAGAATAACCAAAAAAACCCACGGGTTGTTATTTCTGACAAATGCCTGGACCAAGTCTCAGAAAACATAAAGGGAAACCTAGCTGGAACTTGTGGATCTTCCACGCATTGGCCAGGGGAGCACAAGGACGGCCTCCGGCTCACCAAAACCCACACGCCGATTTTCAGGAATTGCCCTGGGGATGGGATGGATCTGCCGACTCACACAGCGGACTTGGTCCTGTCGGAGAAAACTAGAAAAGCCACTGAGGTTTGGGCACCCTCTGCAGTTCATTCCCTTCCACACTGCTGGATGCATGGAGGGAGGAGCAGTAAGGCAACTCCCAAACGACCTCTTAAATTCACTTAGTAAATGAGAAATAAGAAAGAACTCCAACAGAGGCATGTGCTGTTTGGCCTTCAATTGCTTCCGCTTTCGAAAGCAATACTCTGAGAAATTTTGTGATAAGAAACAGGCAGTGATTTTTACACCCCCCCAAAATGCAATTACCAAACAATGGAGCCAATTTCTTTGATTCTAAGGTGACTCTGCAGTCAAGACTAAATATTTAATCCATTCTAGAGCAAAGAAGAGGAGCTCTGAATAACAAAGCCCGGCTCTGGCTTATAGATCGGGCTCTGAATCAGCAGCTGAGCCACAGCGTATTCTTCACAGCTACAACGCCATATTCAGCACCAGCATCTGACGCACCCAGAGCAACTCCGGGGCTTGATGGATTAGCCTCACTCCATTCTTACCCTCAATTCAAGGTCTGAAAGGATCTTGTCGTGCACAAAGCTGTGCCTCACTAGCAAGTTTTAAATAAACCACCTTAAATTGCAGGACTGGATCTGCTGAATGTTTCCCTTCCTGCCAGACTGTATTTCTTGGCATCTTCATCCCAAGAGCATCTTCGTTCTCCTGCCTGTTGAGAATAGCTGTTTGGGTAGGAATTATGTTAGTGGTAGTTACAGCCCTGCAGAGGGAGAGAGTATAACGTAATATTCCCCAAATGAAATGAACTGCATTTTCCTCCCAATCCCTACAGCAAGGCGAGGACTGTAACAGTTCTCCCCGCTTAGCCCTGAGATCATGAAGGAATATTAAAAGCTTATCTTGAATAGTAGCCAGTTCAGGGTGGGATTATCAAAATCAGCCAATTTACTGATTTCTGTTCTTCAAAGCCACCGAGTGCTTAACTTTATTGTGAAAAGCTAATAATTCTAAAGGAGGAGAGAGGGGGAAAAAAAGGAATGAAAAAAACCTCTGTTAACCCTTTCAGATCTGACAAGTAGAAACACCATCAGGTCCAAAGGGAAGCCAAATAAAATGGCCTAGAGTCTTGCTTAAGGAAGACAGGGGAGCTTTAAAACTTTAAATTAACCTACACAGCTCCTGTCTTCCCTCAAATCCTCTTTCCAGAGGACACAACAAACAAGCATCTCTGGAGAAACAACAAGAGAGCAGCCAGGATGAACTATTAAATATAAAACTCATTAAGATGGAGGTTCCCACTCCGTCTCAGAAAAGAAGGCTCTTCATGCCTCAAAATTTCAGGTTGAAGAAAGCCTCACGGCTCCATAACACCCAGTTCATAAGCACTTAGCTGAGGATGCTTTACTGGGGACAGGGGAGAGTCAAGTCCACCCAGCAGTTCATTTTCAAGTACACAAAAGCCCTTTTCCTTTTATAAATGTTATCAAGGAGCCTTAATAGAGCACACGTCCATAAAACCGCACACAGCTCCTGCTTAAACTAGAGTAAAGTTGAAAACCAACAAAACTGCCCAAGCTTCTCCAGGTGCAAGGAGATTTCTGCAGCAGACAACCAGAATGACCAACGTCAACGCTTTGTCCTTGGGGACATTCACAACTTGACTGGATGCAGCCCTAGTCCCCAGTCCAGACTGCCCTGCTCTGAGCAGAGGGGTAGACCCATCTGCTGGTTCTCTATCTGTTGTCCAGAGGTTCACTCTGACCTAAACTCTCTGGGACTTTACAGGGGGGCGAACGTAACCACCCATGGATAAAGATTCCTTAGGGAAACACCGGCTGAGCTCCCACGAGTCCCAGTAGGAAGTGGGAAGTTGCAGAGTGGATGAGGAGGCCGAGAAGCCTCTGCTCCAATATCCCACCATTCACCTGCGGGTGTAAATACCGACACTACAGTGCCACCTTCTAGGCTAGCCTTGGATAAAGGTCGATTTTCCCCCATCTGGGATGGGACTCAAGGCCAGGAACAACCTCCATCCCCAGCGGCTGCCTAGCAGGACACAGAGCAGGCAGAAGCCCGAATCTTTGCCGAGGTTCTGGGGTATTTCGGCCAAGCTCTAGAGACTCCTGCAGTGGCAGAGGCGCCTCAAAGCACAGAGCAGCCACGCGCGGCCCTGCACAAACCTGCCGACAGCGCCAGGCTCTCGCCGCAAGAGACGGGCATGGCGGGGCCGCCATGCAGGAGGTCACAGCGGAGCAGAAGCTGCGGCCGTTCCCACATGGAAAGGGCTCCGGGTGATGTCACAGGGCACACGGAACCGTCGACCAAACAGGTGCTCTGCAAACGTCACCGAGAGCCAAGATACCGCGCTCGAGCACTTGGCAAACATCACCTGCAGAAAGCGCTATGGAGGGACAATGAGTTAAGAAGTATGAAAATAAAACCAGTCTGCTACCCTTCACAGCCACCACCTGAATGGGCTCGCTAAGCTCGTTAATTTGGGGCGAGCTTGCAAAGCTTCGTTACCTTGAACACAAGTGACGTGCCCCTGCACAAGGGCACGCATGTACAGAAGAGTACACAGTGCTTTGAAAGAGGATCTCGGGCCCCAGCAAGTACAGAAACCACACGGAGAGAATTATGAGAACATATATAAAATAAAGGAGAAGCCGTCAGGTCAGGGCACAAACTGGATTTCCAGCATGGCAGGTGACACCTTCACAAATAAATCTCCCGCAGCGGCAGGGTGATGGGCTCCCCCAGGCCCGCTCCCTGCACGCTGACGGTGACGAAATTCCACATGTGGCACGGACACACATTTCCATGAAGTGCTTTCCACATATGGACGTGTGCTCCCATGTGGTGTTTTCCATGCGCAGACATGCGTTTTCCATGCAGTGTTTTCTATGGACAGACACGCGGTGCTTTCCACACAGGGACATGTGTTTCCACGACATGTTTTCCACATGGGGACACGCACTTCCATACCGTGTTTTCCACATGCAGACACACACTCCCACGTGGCCTTTTCCACACACAAACATGCGCTTCCTTGCAGTGTTTTCCACACGCGGACATGCATTTCCACGTGGTGTTTCCCACACGCTTCCACGCGGTGTTTTCCACACACTTCCATGCGGTGTTTTCCATGCAGGGACACATACTTCCACGCAGTGTTTTCCATGCGGGGACACATGCTCCCATGCGGCGTTTCCCACGCGTGGACACGCGTTTCCACGTGTCTTCCATGCATTTCCACATGGTGTTTCCCACACGCAGACACGCATTTCAACACGGTGTTTTCCACACGCGGACACACGTTTCCGCACGGTGTTTCCCACGCGTGTCGGGAGCCTCGCGGCTCTCCTGGTGCTGGTGGGCCTCGCGCCCTTGAGGCCCCGGGGCAGGGAAGGGGCCCGCGCGGCTCTACCCGCGGCGCCACTGCCCGCCGGCTCCTCGCCCTGGCCGCGCACGGGGCTCGCTCTTCCCTTCCGCCGCGCCGCTCACCGTGGCCCATGGCGGCCTCGTCGTCGTCCTCGTCTGCCGGGCCGCAGTGGCGCGGCGGCGGCGGCAGCGCGCAATAGCGGCGGCA
>VWPW01017569.1:11338-36921 GCA_013389825.1 Crypturellus undulatus | reverse complement strand
GCGCCTGGGGCCGCGGAACCGCCGCGCCGCCCGCGTCTCCCCCTCCCGCGCCGCCGCCGCCGCCGCCACCGACCTCCTCACAACTCCCTGGCGCCGGTCCGCCGCCGCTCGGACTACAACTCCCGGCAACCTCCACGCTCTGCTTCCGGAGCGCCCACCCGGATGTGAAGCCGCGGGCCCGCTCCCCCCCTCCGGCGTTGCCGTCCTAGCACAGAGGGCGCGCACGCGCGCGGGGGGGAGGGGCGCGCGCCAAGGGGGCGGGGACTATCGCCGTGGCAACGGCGGGCGCCATTGCTGGGGGAGGCCGCCATTACAGGCCGCGGGTAACTAGGCAAATGCGAACAAACGCGAACAAAAAGGAGGCTTGAAATTGCGGAAAATCGTAAGGATTTAAGTCCCTTAACACCACAAGGCCGCCCCGGTTGTGATGCGGGGTTTAGCTGCAGTGCATGCAGCTTTCGGCCTGTTCCTCCGACCGTTTCTGTTTGCTCCTCCTTGTGTTTATAAAGCGAAGTTCTCAGTCTGCCAAGGCCAAGAAAAGCCCCGTTTCTGGGCGAATAAAATGGCGTTTTTAACGTGTGCTCACGTAGGAGCTTTCTCCCGTGGAAGTATTATGTTTAAACACCATAAACTGTCCATTTCTTACTGTGCTCCTCAGACATCTTCATCACACGAAGGATGTGAGACCAAAAGCGATGGGAAGGAGATCAGAGCAGAATTTCCCCCGATTTACCCTGTTTTAAAGTGGTGAGGTCTTTAAAAGGGAGTGGAAAGTCCATGTGGGATGGGATGAATCAGCAAGGGGAGAAACCTTTATCCCGAGCAGCGATCTGACATCTCCTGCTCGCGCAGTGGCCTCACAAGAGGAGAGGGTGCGGGTAAGGGGGTAATTTTGGGGTTTATTAGGCCATTATTAGGGCTGTTGCTCAAGAAACTCGCAGTCTTTAAGGAATCCCTTGGTAAGTAACATGGAGCAGAGCACTTAGTGTCACCGCTTTATATGACTTAAATGAATGACTGAACTTATATGAACTTATGCGAATTCAGGATGCCATCTAAAGCATCATCATTTATGTGTCGTGCTCTGCTTACTGCCTACTGATCACAATATTTTAATTTATAGTATCTTGTTGTCTTTACCAGTAGCTTAAAAGCTGCTGCAAAGGCTGTTTTTCAACAGGATTTAAATGGAGCTGATCATTCCTCATAACTAGTAAAATGAAATAAGTCATAACTAGTGGAATGAACCGTAACTGGTAGTTTGATTTTTCTTGTGTGCGGAAAATCTCGCTGTCTAGAAGTGAAATATCCAAAAAGGAGACAGAGGAGACCTAAGACTTTATTCGAATAAAGGGAGAGTCCACCGGGCATATCCTTGTGGGGTCCCTCAAATTGCTGGGGGACGCAGCCCCTCTTTTATCCTATATCCCGAGGAGGGACGCCCTCTCCTTTTCCCCACTGGCCAAGGGACTCAGGAGTTACAGCCTTCCCGGCCCGCCTACGCCAAACTCCTGCCTCCCTCCTTCTGTTCACACCTAAGGTCACCTGACTCCTTTGTCCCCCTTGCTGAAGAATGAAGGGGAACTGCCCTATTTCCCATATTTGTAAAGGCCCTCAACTCTTGGCAGATGTTTTTTGTCTCCCTCATCTCATGGCTCCACTCAGTCTCCTGCTCCTTTGTCCTGCTCTTCAGCCAGGCTGTGGGGGAAGCTCCTTATTTGTAAAATCACACACCTGAGCTTTCCTCACACTTGTTTTATTCTCAACTGTCTTCCAATATTTTTTTTTTAATGGAAATAAATGATTGCTGATCGAGAATTTGAGGGTATTTGATGACACTGGGTCAACATGTAAAATAGTACACATGTATACAGGCAAAAATAAAAGAAAATCCTTAAAATCATATGCAACAGAACTAAAAGCAGTTCCGTATTGCACCCTACTTAAAGCAAATTGCAATAACAGTCCTTACAGCCCCTGTCTCCCTGCCCCATGTAGAGCCCAAAACTACAGCACGGCTTGTTACTACACAAAATAGCCCCTCATGCCCCACTCTGGAACCTTTAGTTCTTCCCCTACACGCCCAAACACTCCTGTGTTCTCCTAGCTGCATCCCCTGAGCTCTCCCTCAACCCCCGTCCTGTCCCTGTCCCTTCATGGCTGTCACAGTGGGACTGCGGTGGCGGGCTGTGAGTTGACACTGTTCATGTGTGATTCATCCTGCTGGACTCTTTATTCCTTGTAGCAGCCCTAAAGACAGAGAAACTAATACCACATTAATGTAATTTCATAGAAAACTATCCTCAGGAGAGGCAGGACTGACTGATAACTTTTTCTGACACAATACCCAAAGCATGCTGAAAAATGTTGTAGTAGAGAGGGAAGTATTTCCATTTTAATTCAATCTTTCCTCATCTCTCTCTATATATTATATTTTGGGAGGGAAGTGTGAGGAAAGCTCAGGTGTGTGATTTTACAAATAAGGAGCTTCCCCCACAGCCTGGCTGAAGAGCAGGACAAAGGAGCAGGAGACTGAGTGGAGTCATGAGTTGAGGGGGACAAAAAACATCTGCCAAGAGTTGAGGGCCTTTACAAATATGGGAAATAGGGCAGTTCCCCTTCAACAAGAAGGAATGGACAGAGGACAGAATGGAACAAAAAAGAAAGATAATTTTCCCATTTCCCGTGTTGGGAAAGATGTTAAAAATTTCTGCTATACTTTATGATGACAGAAAAGGAGATACTGGAGCAAATGGATAAACTGCATTTTAATTTAAGTTCAAGAATTGCGAAAGCAAAGTGTGTGACGGAGCTGCTATAAGATATAAACTGTGCCTCTAAAGGAGGTTCTATGCTGGGCTATTGGTTGATAATAAATCACACCTTAGACTTTTAAATAAACTCTATGCTTTAATTGCTAATGTCACTTCATGGCTCTCACAACGAGACCTGACTGGATGTGTAGAGTTCTTGGGTATTAAAACAGCTACAGGAGCTGCTCAAAAATAAAGTATGACCACTGGATTTCCCTAAGGCCCCTGTTCTGAAACAATGACACCCCTTGATATCTTAGTGCAACTTTATAACCAAGCCCCATTCAGCATCAGTATCGAAACAGAAAGTCTTAGTTCCTTGGCAGTGGGCAAGTCCATTAAAGATCTCAGAAAAATAATACATATTTTTTATCTTTCTTTTCTTTTCTTAAATCCATGTTTTCTTCCTTTTCTCTTCCTATTTTTTTCCTCTTTCCCTTTATTTTGCTTACCTCGGGCACCTTTTTGCGGCTTAGTGATTGTTATAAAGGGTACAATTTTATCTGAATTACATGGGCCTGAAAATATGACCAGGAATGACATTACCTCCCCAGCTGCAGCTGTACCATAAAATAAACCTTTGGGGATATATTTTGCATGGCCAAATTAAACAACTATGAACATTAAATACTGAGATGTTGCTTTTGACTGATTACTTTGATAAAAATATTTAATCAAGTATTAAACAACATTTTTACAAGCCATGTTTTTAATCTGCTGCAAAAATAAAGCAAGCTTACCCCAAAAATCTAATAAAACATTAGGAAATAACTAACTCAATGACCTTTTTTGATCTTCAAATAAAAGTATACTGCTTGGGATAACATAGAAACACCCATCCTCCGGTGAGCATATGTGGAAACACTGTTGCCTCGGTCCTAGGCTTTCCTTGGTCGTTTATGTGCAGCAGCTGTGACTCCTTCATGTGGTTTTCAGTCTCTTGTTTTCTAAAGAAGATCCCTATTCCCAGCAGAGTCATGCTAACCCTGCTTAATGAAACCATAAAAGGGTAAATTAGGAAGATGTCAGCTAGAAGAAACCAGAGGAGGCAGCAGGCCATGATGTACCCTGGAGACGCTGACCTTAGCCATGGTCAACATCCACACTTGTGAGTCACTCATGTAGTTACAGCATTAGCTCTTAAATTTTGTATTTTTCCCCTAAAGCTTCTAAGCTGAATATACCCATTGCACCTGCTGTTCTGAGTTAGTTACACTGAGCATTCCCATAGCAAGAGCTCTCGGTTTAACTGTGATCTGCTCTGAAGATCTGGTCGCATCCTAGCGCAGTCACCATCCTCTTAACAGGCTGCAAGTCCTGAGGACCTCTGCTCTGCACGCCCAGGCAGCACGGCAAGCCCAAGGCAACAGCTAAGCCTTGTTTATTTCATTCCTTGAGCTAGATGAACCACGGGCTGACATCCTTTTACACGGAATTAGTATGCAAAATGGATTAGGGAGGGAGGAAATCCATCCTCACGCGGGGGTCGTGCCATTAGGCCCACGGCTTTGTCTCGCTCTGTGTACGGATGCACCAGGCAGCCAGGGCCACGCCGCGCACCGGGGACCGCAGCATCGGCCCAGTGAAACGGCCCCGTTAGCCGCTGTCACCACGGCACAAGATGGCGACCGCCTCATACTGAACAGGGCCCTCTCGCCCCCAGCCAGCGGCGCTTATATAGATCCGATGGGGGCGGGCTAACGCTCGTGATTGGCTTGTCGACCCGGCTTGCTTCCCTCTCCAGCACGTGCTTGGGGGTATTCTCCCGTTCTGATTGGTGGAGAGAACTCGTTCTGCAGAGAGCGCGAGCTGCGGCAACCAACCGGGGACGGCGGCGGCGGCGGCAGCGGGGACCAATGGGCGGGCGGCAGCGGCTGGACCGGGCGGCGGGGGATGGCTCCGCGCTTGCGCGGGGGCGGGGGCTGCGCGTTCCTGCCCGTTACCCTGAGGGGAGGCGGCGGCGACAGCGGCAGCGACAACGGCCATGATCCCTGTGGCCCCCACGGAGCTGCCCTCGTCCGCCCACCCGGCCCTGCGCGAGGCACCTGCGACTCCAACATCACCGACAGCAGCAGCAGCGGCGACACCGAGACAGAGGGCGAGAGCGTAGGTCGGTGAGGACAGGGCTTCCCCACCCCGGAGGACCTTGATTCGTTTACTTATTTTATTCCATTTTATTTATTAACTTTCTTAGAGTTACTTAAGGGCCACGGCAGCGCCCACACGTGGGTTTTGGGCATCCTTCACCATGAAATGTAATTTTAATTGCTCTCATCGAAGTGTCCACTTTCCCCCTTTTCTTGAGGGAAAAAGCCGGGGAAACATTTCTCTGCTACCTGGGACTGTCCAGCATGCTTCGTCATTCTGTGACCGGGATTAAATCGGAAATGTTTTTTCCTGTGGTTAAAGTGTTTTTTTTAATTTATTTATTTAATTATTTTTTCAAGTAGTAATGTTTCTCAAGTACACCAGAAAGCAGTACCTGTCAGTTGTGATGTGTGAGAAGTCCTGGTTCCCGTGGCCGGCTGTGTTTTGTGATAAACACTAGGACTTTGCAAGTAGTCAGTTTTGTATTTTGTGTGTGAAGCAGCCAGTAGTCTGAAAACTAGCAGGTGATGTTTGGAACAGAGAAGACTTATCTTCTTAGTGCTGTTTCCTAAAGCTGTGCTCATATGGTGCATTTAAAGAGGCAATTTGACGCAGTTAAGCTGCCTGTCAGACCCAGGTGAAATGAGGGGCAAGCTCTCTGGCCCATTTCTGTGCCCTCCTGCTGTCACAGCTTTGCATGTGGCTCACTGCACAGGGGCTAAAGGTGTTTGAAAAGTAGTTTGAAAAACAGCTCTGCAGAAAAATGGGCTGTGTCCTGTCATTATTGTAAGGAAAGCTCAGGTGTGTGAGTTTACAAATAAGGAGATCCCCCCACAGCCTGGCTGAAGAGCAGGACAAAGGAGCAAGAGACTGAATGGAGCCATGAGTTGAGGGGGACAAAAGAACATCTGCCAAGAGTTGGGGGCCTTTACAAATAGGGGAATTCCCCCACATTCTTCAGCAAGGGGGACAAAGGAGTCAGGTGACCTTAGGTGTGAACAGAAGGAGGGAGGCAGGAGTTTGGCGTAGGCGGGCCGGGAAGGCTGTAACTCCTGAGTCCCTTGGCCAGTGGGGAAAAGGAGAGGGCGTCCCTCGTCGGGAATTAGGATAAAAGGCGGGGGGGGGGGCTCCCCCAGCAATTTGAGAGACCCCACAGGGATATGCCCGGTGGGCTCTCCCTTTATTCGAATAAAGTCTTAGGTCTCCTCTGTCTCCTTTTTGGACATTTCACTTCTGGACAGTGAGATTTTCCCCACATTATCTATCTCTGAAGTGGGTGTCGTGAGCTTGGCTGTTCTCCAAGAGGGGCTGTTGGGGCTTGGGGATGGGGCTAAGCTCTTGGGAAGACCCGTTTCTTAGGAAGGACTCAAACCAACAGTGGTTCTATGTGGTGATTTTAGTGCTAAACACAGACTGCAGAGCCAGTTGACCTTTTTTTTGCCTGCCAGGTGTGTGCCAGGTAGTTCTGTTTATGTAGCAAATGTTACAGAGACCCTCTTTTTTCCTTAACTTATATTGAAGTAACTGTTCTCTCCAAGTTCAGGTCACTCTTTAAGTGGAAGCTGGGATTTCTGATGGGGAAAGAAAGAGGGAGAGGGAAGGAAAGAAGGCTGCAGCTTTTAGGTTTATGTAGCCTCTATATTGTCATTCCAGATGCCTAGAAAATCATATGAGTTGTGGTTTTTTTTGTTTGTTTGTTTGTTTTTTTCATACTGCTGTCCCCAATCTTGTTTGTCCTGTATTCGTCAGTCTGTGATGAATAAATGTGTTTGCACATGGATCTTCCTCATGCCACTTGAGGACCCTGTTTAGGTGGAAATCTCTGGAGTTCTCTGCCCTGTGAGCCCTCCTGCCTGTGGTGAGTTCTGCAGCTTTCCTAAGCATCAGCAAATGGAAAGTTCTTCTTTCTGCGGGATTGTGAGAGCAGCAGTGAGAAGTGATTAGGAAATGGCAGCCCCTTGGAGAGGTATTAATAGCAGAATAGAGGATGCAAAAAACTCTTGGAAAGGGAGTTTGTTTGAAAAGCATATGCGCCAGGAGAGTGAGAAGGGGGCAGGAGCGAGGGCAGCAGCCAGAGAGCTGTGTCTTTGTATGATGTTCTTCTGCTTTTCTCTGTTCATTTTAAAAGGAAAAAAAGGGGAGAAAAATGTCCAGATTTATTACTTGCCAGTCAGAAATAGATCCAAAACTTCTTGTGGATAAATTCAAGGCAGCAGCCACATAAAATTGCAATGTCCTTCTTGACAGTTTTTACTTCTGCTTTTGTGGTGGAGGATGGAGCTGTTTCTTTTCCCCTGGATGGTATGTACAGAAAGTGTCTCCCACTGCACATTTATAAACATGAAGAATTTAAAGCCACTTTCCATATTTGGTTATCACTGTGGATTTGTGCA
This sequence comes from Crypturellus undulatus, assembly GCA_013389825.1. Lineage (NCBI taxonomy): Eukaryota > Metazoa > Chordata > Aves > Tinamiformes > Tinamidae > Crypturellus > Crypturellus undulatus. Next base: position 29,627 of record VWPW01017569.1, on the reverse strand, counting down.
GTGTAGCTCCCTTTGAATTTTGTTCTGATTTTGTTGTTGTTTTTCTTTATGGGAACTAAAATACTTCAAAGGGGTGTTGTGTGTTTATATTTATTTGTAGTAAAGGTATTTAAAAACACAGTTTTGTTTTCAAATATTTTTCCTGATTTTGGCAGAATTCTCTTCCTGTAAAACCAACAAAAGAACCTTGCATAAAAGCTTTCTGAAAGACATGGATTTTCTCTGATTATTCTCTCTGGAAATTTCTTCCTGTCTGAATTAACAGAGTTTGAAGTAATTTTGTGAAATTTTATGTAATGTTATTACACAGTATTCGTGATAGCAGAAGTAGAGCCTTGTTAACACCACAACTTGGACCAACTTGTGCTTGTGAAAGGTGGTGTCTGCGTTAGCTGTTTCTAATGGTCTCTCTCTCTGTTTGCACCCTGCTTGCACCAAGTCCATCATGGGCGCAGCCGGTTGTCACTTGTGCTGGGCTGGATGAAGTACTTCAGTGAAAGCTGTCACATCTCCTGTTCCAATTTGCAAGCAGGACTGATAAAGTTATTGCCCAGTGCACAAGCATTAGCTGTTAAACGCAGCGGTTTACGGTGTGGTCCTTAAAGACAGGTCTTCGTTCATGTAACTCAGAATGAAGGCAACGGTTGCTCTTAATCTTAGTGAAAAACATTTAGTGCTGCTCTGTGGCAGGCAATACAAGCTAGGTCTGTGGCTTGTCAGTTAGATTTATTTATTTATGGCTCTGCACAAAGGAGAGAAATGTTTCTATGCTTATCTAGAGGGAGCCAGGCTCTTGCCTTGGCTGGTCACAATCAATAAAATTTACTCCCTGTTTTTATATATATATGTGTGTGTATATATGTATATATATACATATTTTTTTGCAGTTAAGTTCACTATTCCATCTTGGGGATAGGGGCTGGTATTAAGGCTCATAATTGATAGTATTTGTGGGGGAAAATTCATCGGCTCTGTATGAGAGACAAGCTCTTAAGTGATTTAACAAAATGCATTCATTTTTAATAAAGAAGTTATTCATAGTTTTCTGTGGTTTGTTTGGTTTTGCTTGTGTTTATTTTAACTAAATTAGTTGTAAATTTTTGCTTTTCAGATGTCATCACGCAGTGTGTCGATGGGCAATGAAGAGAGCAGCCAACAACTGCTGTTGGACGCGGATGCAGGCTCAAATCGCCGACCTGGGATATTGAATAAGGCAGCAGGCAGATATCTACAAGCAGCGTCATGCTAGCAAGGTAATTTCAGCACAGGTTTGTGGCGGCTGAACTGCAGGTTTCCACGGTGGCTTCAGGCACCAAGTGTACCTGTGCAAGTGTCAGTTTAGTTGGCAGAGCATTGGGGCCTCCTTGGAGGCGCACACCTCGAGGCCCAAGGGAAAGTGTTGCTGTTTAAAGCCTAGTCTTTACTAATATTTAAAACTTCAGCATGTTGTGTGTTTGAGCCCTGTGTCTCCCTTTATGACTTTACCTGTTATAGTTTCAGTTTACTATCTGAAAAGCATTATGGTAGGAAAAGGACAGGTTGGAAACTTTTTCGTGAGTTAGAGGGTTACTTACATGTATGTGACTGGACTGGAGAGAAATTTAAAATGGCTTTGCATCTTCAAACCTTGAAAAGCTTTTTTGGGGTTTTCTCTTTTTAAGAGCCTCTCTGTTTCCTGCAGAAGCCTCTGGAAGCACTTAAATTTTCCTTTCAAGCTGCTTCTGAAGCCTTGAAATCACTTGCATGTGCCCCCCCTGCCTTGATAAATTGAGCATGACTGCTAATGTGACTCTTAGGATTAGTGATCTGTTAGTTTTAAACCCTAATTCTCGTCTGCGTTGTTCTGTGAATACAAGAAAGCACATTATACCTGATAAATCCAATAAATAGAAGATGAGATTTAAAAAGAAAATGAAATCTAGTTGAACTTTATTACAGGAATACATGTCCTTTTTTGGTGAATTTTTGTGGACATTGCTTTTCTTTCCTAGCAAAAAAAAAAAATCAGGAAGGCACTGCCTTTTTAAAGCTGCTTTTTAGACAGATTTATTTATATTTTCCTAATCTTTAAGGAAAATAAATACTGTTTTAATTAGCCAATTGCCTTCACTTATGGGACCACACCTGTGTTGTGTGTGTATTTTGGGGTTGCCAGTCCATGAAAGACATTGACATGTTGGAGCAAGTTCATCAGAGACCCATCAAGATGGCTGGGGACTGGAACACCTGGTGTGCAAGGAGAAACTGAAGAGACCAGGTTCCTTCAACCCTGAGAAGGTGAAGGGGGATCTTGCTGCCCTCACTGGTGGGGAAATAGAGGGAAGATGGAACCGGACTCCTCTCAGAGGATCATAGTGCTAAGACAAGAAGCAGTGGTTACAAGTTGGAATGTGGAAGTTCCCCAGGAGGGTGGTCAAACATTGGGAAAGGTGCCCAGAGAGGTTGTGTGATCCCCATCCTTGGGGATGCTCAAGACTTGAACAGTCTGACCTAGTTGGACCTGCTCTGAAGGGAAGATGTTGCTAGATGTCCTTCAGAGTTACCTTCTAACCTAAATTATGCTCCAACTCTGTGGCAAATAATAGTTCCTAAGGGTCTGAGACTTCAGTGACATTAATCTCTAATGCAGAACAATGACATACAGAGAAACACCATTTTTTCAGATGCTTTAAATCTTTACTTTTTAAGTAACTACAGCTTGTCTCATCTATTTCAGCATTTCTTCAAATGTGTTTATGTAACACATTTTATGTAAATCTTGAATTTACTGCAAAGCAGTTACTGCTCTCAAATAATTTTACTGCCCCAAATATAAATGTGAGGAATGTGTTTGTTCTTTGTGAAGTTTTCTCCATTCGCCAATATGTGCCTAGTTTCAGCACATTTGCTATGAAGTGCAGACTGCATAGTGAGTAACACTAATTCTCCCTGAAGGAATGCTCACTTTCCAATTATTTTCAACCTGCATCTTTTACTGGGGAGATGTTTTCTTAATATAGGAAAATATTAACCTACAGTTGAGCATGGAGAAAATAATCAGAAGAAAAGGGATAGGGAGTTGAATGTTATTTGTATGCCACAAGGCACAGAGTTAAGTGTGTTAAGGACGAGGGGATATATGTGCCTGGAGCAGCAGCAGGCTGCTGTACCTTGATTTTTTCTTTAATGGAGTCAATTAAAGCTTCCTGAGCAGAGCTGGAAGATCTTGTAAACAGCATATGAATTATGAGCCATGAATGTGGACAGCTCTTCTAGGAAAAATAAATTGTATTGATACCAGCCTAGGAACATTTCCTTAAGCATTTTCCTAAATTAATTCAGAATTTATCATTGTTCTATAGAAATCAAACCTCCAAAAAGAACAAGTGGCTCTTGCAGTCTTCATTCTCCACTCCCAAATGCCTGACAGGAGACACTATTCCCTCCTGTTTCTTGCATAGTGTGGAGAAACAGATTAGTACTCAGGAAGCTCACTGGGCAATCATGGAAGGAAAGTAGAAAACATCCATGTGTTAAAGAGCGTCTTAGATTAACAGCAGTAGGATTTGTGGAGGTTAGCTCATAAATCACATGAAATAGTTGGATCTTCAAATATTATTTTAATATTTATATTTTCCTGTTGCCACTTCTGTTTTTTTTTTTCTCATACATTAATATGTCAGCTGATACCAGCAAACCAGTATTTGGCTTGTGTTAATGAACTTGCCTCACCCTTTGCTTTCAGAAGTGTTCTGCATTCTTTGCGTCTCTGTAAATTCTTGCTTCAGTCAAAAAGAGAGGATGAGCACTGTTAAAGGAATTTTAAAAGTCTTACTGCTCCATCTGTGGAGCTTTAGAACATGATTATAAAATTTTATTAGCTGTTCTGTTATGTTGTGTGAGCTGTTCTGCTCACTGGGCAGAAACTGGTGCCACAAGGAAAACTGTACTTGCTTAGGAAACTTGAACTCAGCTGCCCAACAGCAGTAACAAAAGAAAATAAACATATCTCATTGAAATATGTGTCCAGTAAGTATGGCTAAAACAATACCTGTTATGGAAGAGTAACTGAATGGTAATTTGTCAGAACCACAAGCAACTTGTTGCTTTTCTCAGCAGAATCCATGTGGTGACAGGTACAGTTACGTTCATCTCTTAAGTGCAGAGGGTAAGACATGGAAGTTAATCATAGTCAGACGGTGCTGGCTGTTGTACTTGTGAGACCCAAAACTCCAGTGGCTTGACCACGTACAAATTTCAGACTTGATTTTATTTTCATTTTTTTTCTTCCAAGCAGTTTCAGTGTAGTGCCAGGAATGTTGTTGCTTCTGTTAAAAATTCCTGTTAGAACAGCTGTTTTTTGTTGGGGGAGAGAGATGAAAAGAGGCTGATTGGACTAGATGTCTGGGACTCACTCATGCATTTCTGGCTTGGAAAACATGTTCCCTCCCTATCTCATAGATTAAATGAGTCATTGCCAAGGAGCTCATGAGTAGTGTAGTACTGGAGAGACTCTCTCATCAGTGAAAACAGTGATCCTTTCATCAGCTGCGGTTTTACGCTGAAGTTCTCCAGGAAGCCTCCTTTGGAGGTCAGTGAAAGTTGAAATGGAACTGAAACTTTCTTTCTTTCTTGTTATGGGATATTATGTATGATAATTGATTTTAAAAGTTGACTAAATAAACTGAGAAATACTCTGAGAGCTATTGAATACAATGTCTTTCCTATGGCTCAACAAGTCACTGAACTGCTGTGGATACCTGGGGTTCTCAACATTTTCCCCTAGTGTTTAGACCTTCATCAGCTATTTCCTATTCTTGGAACAACTGATTGGACGGATATCTCTTGGTGCAAGTTGGTACCTCTCGCCTCTTGACGGGCGATGGTGTACGTGGTGTGTATTTACCATATAGCAATGGTGAGGAAAAAGAATAGTGAGCTACAACAGAGCTATTTTGGTTGTAGCTTACTGATGCCTCAACTGCAGGGTAGACAAGACAACGGCCTCTTTGTAAGAAGCTTAGAATTAAGACAACAGCCTCTTACAGAAGGGAAAGGTGGAAAATGAGACAGTACTGGTCAGAATGATGGATGCTGTTCTTGATGAAAATGTTAAGCCAGGAAGGCACTGAGGTTTTAGTAAGCATCACAGCTATGAAGTCTCCAAGGAAGATATGAGAGAAGTGCAGGGGAAAAGGCATGGAAAATGTTTGGAGAGGTTATAAGAAGAAAAGCAGCGATAGAATATTACGGCTTCACTGAAGTTGTAAGGGAAATGTTTTGCCTTTGAAACCTAAATAAAAGAATAAGACATAGAATGTGTCCCCTTCATACAAGCCAAAATGTATTTATTTTGATGGGGATGAAATAGAGGGGTAACATAGCGATTCATCTGTGCTCCAAGGAGAGCTGTAGTGTTCTTCCTCACTGCTCTGTCACTGACCCTGGGACCTGATCTTATTTTTCCCCTTGCAGGACTGCTGCTTATTTTTTGTCAGCAATGCTGGGATCTGTTTGCTGGTGAGTGCTTATTTTCTGACTTGGAAAAGACGATCTGGAGTGCTTAATACATCACTCTGTAAATGTCTGTTCTCCCTCCTGCCAGCCGCTGAACTCTCTTAGCCTGAAATGCTTAGCCTGTGTATGGCCCAACTCTGGCACCCTGCATCACTGTTAGACCTCTGCAGAGAGCGGACCCCGAAACCATGTCCCTAGGAGAGCGTGTAGCACTGCAGGATTCTAGCTTCCGTCCTGCACCCTCCTAACTCATGGTGAGAACATTGCACACTCATAATGTGAAGCAGGATCATATCCCATGCGCTCGGCATCACATTATGTGGGAGGGGAGGGAGCCCCTCTCCATGTTTCTGTTCTTAGTCTGTAAATAATTACTCATGTCATTCTGTTGTCCTACTTAAGTACTGGCAGGTGTTAATTGCCCTGTGTGCAGGACTGGATTTTTGTTGTTACGAGAATGACTTGTTCTTTTTACCTTCAGGCAACTCTCTCCACGCAAACTACGAAACCTTACTGAGAGAGGATAGATTGCCCAGACTGCTCAGCTGCAAACTCGCCGCTTTGGAGATGTACCGTGTTGGAAAGCAACACGATCCAAGCAGCAGTCTCTTTCCAAAGCTACACTATTTGCTTCTGGCTTCCTCCAGTGAGTTAAGCAAGACTCAGATGAGGTTGTGGCATTAAATATGTTTTTTTTTTTTTTTTAGCCAGTGCTTGAGGGTAACCAATTCAGATGAAATGGAGTAAGTGGGTCCCTTTCTTCCAGTGGAAGATAATCCCAAGTTCTCTCTGATAGTAATGCCCCAGTGACCAAGTCAGCATCTGGCAAACTGTAGGAATTCTGACCACATGAACATGTGTTACAGTGAGCTTATATAAAACAAAGAAAAGCCTCACTATTTTGTGTGGTTAGCTTATAGGAACAAGCTAACAAAAAGAAGCTCTTACGATGCTTTGTTTTAAAATAAAGTATGTCGGTGTTTGCCTGGAAAATCCTGATAGCTTTTTTCTCATTGTGATAGCAATTGACTGTTGATGACAGTTGCATACTGCTTTTGCTGATTTGCAAGTTCTCATTTTTTTCTTTAGCCCATTAGCCTCGATGTTGTTAAAATGATCTATAGAAGTTTAAGATGAAACTGGTTTGAGTCTTCTGTTCCTCAAGTTAGGAACGGGGAAACCAGGTGAAAATATGCAAATTCTTTAAAGAAAAAGTTGTGTGCTGTTTGTCTTTCTTTAAAAGGTGGCCTTATTTTTGAAAGGTAACACAATGTGCCACAATGTGTGGTAACACAATGTGCCAGCTGGACATGTCCTTGACATTTTGATGTCAACATACAGCTGCTGACTAAAATACTTGCTGTGTTCTGCAGCTGCTGATACAAATTGTCATGAACAAATGAAACAAAACCAACTTACTGAACGGAAATCAGCAGCACCAGTTTATGTGCTTGCTGATGGAGTCCTGAGCTGCAACATGATTTAACAGGGTTTAATCAGGCTAAACTCCTGTTTAAAGCTGAGGTTCCACTAGCCTGAAGGTGAATCTTATCTTCCAAGAGACACGTTCTTTCAGCAATCCACTTGGGACGAAGCAAGTCATATAACAGGCAGGTGGTTAGTGCTGAATAAATGAAAGAAACCTGCCAGAGGATGCCTGAAAAACACTGCAGCAAATGATTTTGCCACCAGTCTGCCTCCTTCCTGTATGTGTACAGCTGATAATTCCGTTTGAATCGGAGCTGGGGGAGCACATCATTTTCTTTTTTATTTTCTTTGTCTGCTGAGGCTAAGTAATTTTGATCTCTTATTGGATTTCATCACTGAAGGATTGTTTGCATTTCAGTTTGGATTAAAAGATCAGTTTAGGATTTTGGAGCTGTCTCATGAAGTGAAGCTGCAGCAACTGTTTGACATTCAGCTAATCTGCCACTTTCAACCTCCTTCCTTTTCAAATGTTTAGCTAGGAAGCTGCACACAAGCAGTTATTCTGGACAACGTGGGCTGTGCGAGCATGGGTGCCTGCTGTGGATGGAGAGCATGTTCTGCTGGGGGATGCAGTAGTGCAGGATAACTTCTCTGGACCTGCAAGGTACCAAGAGCATCCCAGAAGACCTAGACCTAGAAAGGTTTGAATACAGAAGCAAGGAGTAGTTTGGCACAACCGGTTGGCAAGATGCTCCATTGTGGTGTCCGGCATGGAAGAACCCAGGCACAAATGGGAGAAAGTTTTAAAAAATTAACAAATGTAGGAGAAAAAAGTATGTCAATCTGGAATTCCATAGGACTTTGAAAAGAAGAGTACATTGGTCTTGAAATCAGTGTGATTGTCATTGGAGTAGTGGTTAGAAATGGGACCGGCTTGGACTGTTACTACAATGAAGACAAGATTTTGGTGGTTTTATTGTTTTGGGGGTGTTTTAAGGAGTTGTATTTTGGACTGACATCTTGGCTTTGGTTAAATTTTTTCCATCGCTTTCCAGCTCAGCCTGGAAACCTGCAGCCAAAGTGACATCCTTGAGCTAGCATGATCCGTGCTGAATAGCACTGACCCTTCATTCGAGGTGCTCCTGTTTGTTCCCTGATGTCAGCGTTCTGCATGGTGTTCCTCACGAGGTGGGGGAGCAATTTCACCAATTGATTTTAGAACCGTCTGACTTTACCTTGGTTTCCTGTTCACATTTTATTATCAGGTTCGTTGTTTGAAAGGGAGAGGCAGTTTAAAGGAATGTACAGTCGCAGCTTCCTTGTTCCCAGCACCTGGGCACACAAATATCGTCCTCTGCACCCAGAGATTCCTCCAACCCCTTTTCTCAGCCAAATCTCTCTTGCTGTCAGCTCCACAGTGGGAACTTGAAACAAAAGCTGTGGCAAATGAGCCTTAACAGGGGGAGTAGCCATGGAGAAGACATTGGAAACACTTTTCTTAGCCAGCATTGCCTTGGGGCTGCAGATCTACTGGGAATTCAGCTTGCAAAGGGACTGCTGGGAAATGCATTTACTGGTATTAAATAAACAGTAAGAAAATGGAATTGCTGTGGATTTCTCCAGGTAAAGCAGGAGCATGAGTTGAAATGATCTTTAATGTTTGCTTGTTTTTCTAGAAGTAGGAGAGGATTAAAAGATACATCTTGCAATAACCATTTTATATGTAGGAAGGTATTGAATAATTCTTGCTTCTCCAAGTTCATTGTCAAAGGAGACCTTGAAGGCCAGTGACTCAGATTTGTTATGATTAACACCACCCCTCCATTTCTTGCTAATAGGTCATTGGCTGCTCCAAGCAACAGGAGCACACCTCTCTCAGTATTTTTTTTTGTCCTGTTTTGCAAGGCCTAGTAAGTAAAGCTCCTTTATTTAACTTAAATAAATCCTGATTTTACTCCTTGAATTATCTCTGAAGCCCTTCTCTGTCTGTTTCTATTCAAATCATTCCTAGAGCAAAAATAATTCAATGTTATAAGTGAAATCTCACCCATGAAGGTGGGTGAATATTATCTTACTTGAAAGGAAATAAACTGAGCCATATAGGACTAAACTGGCCCACAGAGATTGTGTGATGTGTCTCACTGAAAGCCAGTGGAAGTGGTATAAAAAATCTACTGTACATGATGTTATGAGATACTAAAATTGGGCTTTTGTACTAACATCACCGTTCTGTCTTTAAGGGATTTCTCATCCTCTGAATTTCAGCAGTCCTCACAAAGAAGAAAAGTGGAAAGTTCCTATGACATCAATAACCTGGTGATCTCCACATCAATGGGAGCAGCCACTTGGGAGGAGAAGCTGCAGTACAAAGAGATCGTGATACCAAGGTATTTACAAATCAAGCTTTAGTGATTAGCCTGGGTGGATGACAGGAGGAAATTGCTTTAGTTTTGCATAATGAGAGCTTGTTCCCCTTTGAGATTTGACATGATGTGAACATTTTAAATATCCATTAGGAGTAGAAGAAAGAAAAACAGTATCTTAAAGTGATTATTTTTTCCTAGATTTAAAAGTTAGTAGCAAACAGGTCTTTTCATTTAGTAGGTGACCCCTAACTCTTGATTCATCCTTAGATATTCTCAGGTTAGCCTGGGAGATGGAATGCCTGCCCGTAGGGAGAGCTGCTGTTTTGCTTGACTGCCAGTGCATACTTAGTCCAAGGAGTTCATTTTTTCTCATATTGTTGTTTCCAAGAGTGGTATTCCCCATTCTGAAGACTGAAATAACTGTGTGTTGCTGGAGGTCAAGGTGAGGCCTGTGTTGAGGAATGTGGTTCTCTGCTATGTTCTGGATGTCCTGGCTGCTTGGGCAGCAGCTGGTGTTTTGGTACCAGTGTGAAGTGACTGTCTCTTTGCAGTGTAAATAGGCTGGAGTGTTTCCGTGGGGGAAGACAGATTGTTGTGGCTGATGTGTTCAAGTTATTCATGCTGTTGGATGGCACAAATCTTTTCTTCTTAAAAGATTTACCTATGGTGAAGTACTGGGTTATCTACTAGGAGATTTTGTGAGTAAAGCAGATGTTAGGTGGCCTCAGAATTGCTTTGCTGTCTAAACTCACTCCTGAGTTCGGGACACAGCCCAAGTCCAACCCAAAGCAAAAGAGGGCGAGGGCCCTGGGCAGTAGCCAGGCCACACCAGCGAAGCAGAGGCCGTTGCAGTGACGTGGGCAGTTGATTCTTGCAGCTGGCAGGTAGCGCAGCTTGAGGAGCCGCAGCCTTTCATTTGGGCGGTTGTTAAGAACAGAGTGTCAGTTTGTCTCAAAAACATGTAGCCACTTTGCAAACATACAGCTGGCACTTTTAACAGTTTTACAGTCAGTCTCTGCGATTTCTTAAAGCCTGGTAGCCTGGGAAGTAGTGTCAGCAGGTCAAATGTGTTTGGTTTTGTCTGATGCAGCGGCAGCCTAAGTCAGTGAAGGATGTCAGGGTTGAGGGCCACAGAGCGATGGCAACTGGTACAGAAGTCATCCATGTGTCACTATCATTAGCTGCAGGCAGAGCAAATCTTTTAGCAGTGCATAATTTAATGTCCTTGGCATCTTTTTGCATGGTGCATAGAAATTCCTTCATCTTGCATGTGTCTGAGACGTAGGACGGACAAGCTTCCAGTTCAGTATGTAACGAAAAATATAAAAGTGAGGTAGTGACCCCAAATGTTGCCTGCTGGTTCCCAAAGTTTGAATGTGCTAGATATTGGCCACCTGAGTTCTGAGAACAGCAGTCTTGCCTTGCAGTCAAGATTTCCTGCTGTAAGTGTTCAGACAAAACATCTTTTCCTAGCTGGAGGATACTTCCAATGAGACATACTCAAGTCATTACTCCCGATCTGAAGAACTTGAATGAGTCCATGGGGATTCCTGGGCACTGGCTGTTTCCCATAAGTGAGGAAGCAGGTACTGGGCTTGCTGGCAGACACAGAAGACACCTTTTATTTATTCTCCATTTTAAGTTGTACAGGTATCTGCATTCCAGAGGTGGTTCTTCAGTGCCTGTCACTTGGTAAAGTGACACAAATAAAATATTTTCAAAGTAGGGTTTAATCAGTGGGATAGCATCCTGGCATGTTGTAGTCATGTTAAATAGCTTCATACTAACCTGTCTGTTGAGTTGAGAGCTTTGTGTTCACCATTAACTTCCTATTTCTTTTTCCAGAAGTTTTTCCCCTGGTCTACTAGCTTTGACAGACTGTGCCCCTGTATGGAGGCTGCTTCCGCTCACATGCTCCTTACCATTTTGCCTGTTTTCCTGAACCAAGAATACCAGTTCTGTGTGTTACAGAGTTATACACATGCTATATCAACAGATGAGGGCAGAATTTCTCTCTGCGTTACCCAGTGGGGGCAGTAATACATTCATCTCTGCTTTCGTTATACATTGAGCATTTAGTACTTTTGAGACCCCTGATTCTCTTATCAAAGTTCACAGTGAAATTTTCACTAGTTGTTGCACAGTAGGGAGGGGAGACCAAATGGCAGACCACCTATCATTGGTGATTCTCGTTTTGGAAAACAGAATTGCCTGGAGGAAGGAAGTATGTTGGGAAGATGCAGGGAACTTCAGCTCTCAAGGGAACTCAAGGTCTCCATCTCTGGTAGCTGCTGCGTTTTGCTTTGTCTTGCTTTTTACAAGATTTTAATCCTTCTCAATGCTTAGTTGCTCTCTTCATCCTTGGCACCAGTGAAATGAGCAATGATTGCCCAAGGCAACAGCTAGATAGGAGAGAAGGGAGCACCAGCTGGACAATATGATAATCTTATTGTATAGAGATGATAAAGTGATTTTGTTCAAACTGCATTTCTGCTTATGTTTTTCACTGTTCAGTGACCTTATTTTTATTTGAGTTTCATGTTTTAACTCTCTGTGCTCCAAATATTACCTTGCTTTAGGTCTTCCAACAAACTAGATGGGTGACAGACCGGGCAGCCTGAGCTAGCATCCCCAGTTCCTGGACTTAATTGCCTCACTGATCTGTACGTGCCCCTTCCGCCAGCTCACACAGCCCTGAGACTTGCAACAACTTGTGCAGCGTCTCTCCACAAACAGCAGGAGCAGAATGGAGCTGTCCTGCAGTGAAGACACCAGATCTCGCCTAGAAGTGTTAGACAAAGCAATCTGGGTGAGCCTCCTCTGGGGAGGTTTTGTTGGTGTGTCTTTTCCTGCAGCAAGTTAATGATATAAAACAATGGTAGTGGCCGTGACAGTATGATAGTGTCATAGAAGCATGTACAGGCTGATAGCTCTTCACCAAGTTATGTTAATATAAATGTCATGTGGCCTCAGCTTCTCTGTTCTTTTCTAAAAACAATTATGTTTATACTGGCATATAAAATAAGCTTTCTGAAAATACATGATTAGCTTCACACTGCTCAAAGAATAGTTCAGCTTGCATCTCTGCAGAGACTTGGATCCTTGGTTAAAGGATTCCAAGTGGAAAAAAGAACTCTTTTTTAATGGCATAATTTTAATAGTTCTAAAACAACATTGATCAATATATCCTTCACATAGACTTCAGCAGTAGAGGCACAAGATTTGCTTTGAAAGATGGTTCAGTTAATGAAAAAATCAGAACTACAAATAGAAATGGCAAAGCAGGGGTCTGGCAATCGATGGGAAACTGATCTAGTGAGCCTGGAAATGTTGTGAATGGCACCCAGTGTTCGATCTGCCTTGAGACCCTGATAAACTTGGAGCTAGATCCCCAAGTTCAATCAGCTGCTCTTTCTGGAGATGAGGGAGAAGAACAGGGAGCTGAGTATAGTCTTTGGCTATTTGATTCTAGGTTTTTAATGTCAGCACTGCTGAAACTTTTCCCTTTTCTCTCCTTTTCACTCCCTAGAATGTACCACATTGGGGGCCTTGTGCCTTTCCGCTCTCTGATGGTGCACACCAAGCTCCTCTGTAGCATCCAGAGGCAGATGGCTATGGAGAGGCTGATGTTCAGCCCAAGCAGAGCATTAAGTGCAGACCCTGCCATAGCTAGCTCTGGGGAGAGGCAGTTTCCAAGTACACACTTGCAAACATGGCAGTAAGAGGGATTCATGATCCAGCAGTGCAACCCAGGGAAGCTCTTCAGTGAAGAGGAACCTGACCTGAGGGGTTTAGGAACTGTTAGAAACTCATCCCTCAGTATCAAGAGGCCACTGAGTGGGTGCAGTGGAGCAGTAGCAGGGTCAGGTGCTGCTGCAGACACAGCAACACTGAACAACACACTGAAAGGGAAAACAGTCAGGCAAGAGGAACTCCAATGGAATTCCAGAAGGGAACTGGAATTTTTTGATCTTAGTAAAGGTGCCCACCAGTTGGCCACCAGCTGCTTAGTGGCCAGAGGAAGAGATGTGGACAGGTTTCGGGTGGTGCTCACCCACTTCCTGAGCTATTTACAAACATCCCAGCAGGTCCATGGAGGTCTTGCTGTGACTTGGGTATCAACCAAAGGCCTGATGGGGAAGAAGGAAGGAGAAAGCCTTTCGCTGCTGCTGCTTGCCATTTACTCTTAAATACCTGAAAATCAGGTTCTCCTTGCCTTGCACAATTAAAATTTTTATCAGTTTTCTTCAATGAAAGTGCAGGTTCATTTGGTAACAAGTCTTACAGTATCCTTACTGTAACAAAATTGATAGGTTGAAAGGAAATTTCTGACTTCTGTAACTTTTTCAGGATTGTTTCCTTTCTTGGGAGCGAAACCAGGCTCAGGGATTTTAGCAACAAGCCCCTGCAAAGCAGTACAGCTGGGGGGAAATGTGCATTCTGTGATAGGAAGCCGATGTTGCTGCTGCTTCCAGGTGAGCAGGGCAGGAAGCCATTTTCAGGGAATACACTTGAAACTTGGCTGGCCTGATAGGTGTCCTACCAGCATGTGTCAAATCCAGTGCTGCCGGTTGAAAGGCCTTGGAACTGTTTATTTAACCGGCAGCAGTGACATGTTCCAGCTTGAATGCTTCTCACTTGAAATAATTATCTTAAGCAAAGGTTATTTCTCTAGAGCATGGCAGGGGGAAAAATAGTTCTTACTACCATTTTTTTTTACGGAGTAATGTGCTTTGCTGCCTCTAAAAATAATCCTCTAAAAATGGAGTTTAGATTTCTGGATGTTTGATTGTTTTCATCATTTCCTTTATCTCTAGAAGTGTCCTTCCTTGAAAGTATTTATTTCTGGGTTGGAGACTGGGGAACACTATGAAGCTCTAGTGCTTGGGACTCTGATTCTGAGGGTGCTGCCAGAGATGTTGCATTCGTGCATCAAAGTGCAGCCTGGTTGTGTTCTGCAAGGTAAATCGCATGTGTTGATCCTGGCTGGGAATTGGATGGCATGGGCTGCCACACCGCAGTAACGAGGCACCACTGTCCAACCTGCAGCCTCGCACACACAAGTCACCACCTAGTCTGTACTGCTACATGCACATGTGCAGCCAAATTATAGACCTCAAAAAGAGGAAAAAAAACCCAGAACTAAGTGTCACAGTTGGGTGCAGGTTCCTGTTACTGCCTGTGTGGGCTAAGGACTTTGCTACTTTTTGACATTGATTTGAAAATGTGACAATTGAAACTCACCTTCATCTTTTGTACTTTTCTAGAGTTGAATATAGGAGTGAAGCATATAAATCTACTACACTTTCTTAATGTTAAACGTGCCATATGTTGTAACTTATATAGAGAAGGAGATTGAGGTTTTTTTACCTGTCACTCTGAATTTTTGTGTTGTTTTGAATGGTTGGATTCACAGATAAAACAGATGATCAAAGACTCAAACAAGGCTAAAGTGTTTTAAAAAGAGGAAATGTGGGGGAAATTGCTTCATAATGACTCAAAAGTGGTTATGGAATGGTAATAAAATTTCTGTATACCCAGCAGTGAACCCTTGCTACAGCTCTGTGTTCATTATTGTTGATGCATCTTCTTCTGTGGTGCCCCAGTTTGTTTAATTCCTTGTCAAGGAAGATCTTCAGTGAGTCCTCAGTGCATCCTCTGAGGATGCAACCAAAGAGTAGCAATGAAAACAGCTGTCAAACTTTCCCTCCCCTGAGTATGAAAATAAGGGATGTTTGGCAAGTCAGCAGCCAGCATATCAGCTAAAATTATATATAATTAGATTTTCACTCTTTTTTCAGGGAGAGTCCTGAGCCATGGATAATGATTCTTGATGCCTGGTGCCATAGGTGGCAGCTCTTAGCACCGAGTTAAAACAGAAATAGAGTGGTGGCCCAATCAAACTCCACTGAGGAAAGCTAAGGCTGGAGATGCTTTGTGAAGATCTTGAACTTAAGCTCAGTTTGCAGTAAGACTGAGAGTTAACCTGCAGATCAAGTTGTAAGAGACCAGCACTGTAGCTCCTCTGCCACTTGAATGATGAAGAATAATGTATGTAGAGGTAAAGCAGCACTCTTTTTCTAGGCTACTCTAGCTGTGGGTCATGTCTTCGGGCCTTTGTAACTCAGCTGACAGTCCTGTTGTGCCATCGTGGGAGGGAAGCATTCATTCAGAAATGAATTTACGCTGCTGCTGCAGCTCTTGCTCAGGCAACTGAGGCTGCTCAGGGTGTTCTGGGGCACAGAAGTGGAGCTGCTTCCTAGCAAACCTGAGCAGCTTTCCCCTCCTCTTTGTTCAAAGCCCAGGGCAAGGATGGCCTGCTCAGCAGTGGTAGTGACTGGCCATGGCACACGATCCCCACCCCGGCAGCCTCCAGAGGAGGCTGCAGTGAGAGCCATCTCCTGCTGGGGCAGCGGCGAGGCCTGTGGGAGCTTTGTACCGGCAGAGGAGCGGTGCCACTGAGTCGAACAGCTGGGGGCTAGCTCTATAGAGCAGCCACAAAATGGCACCAGCAGCTTCTCCCCGAGGTGCTGCAGCTACAGGTGGAGTCTGCTGAACCTGGCACCTCCTTCAGAATTTCTCCTTTTAAGTCCCCGCTTCCTTTGGAACTCCTATCATGAGAACCTGGTTGTGCTTTGAGCTAGAGCTGCTTCCACCTACTGGGAAAGTCTGCCAACGTTACTAGCCAAGGCTTGTTTCTTCACAGTTTGTGGCACAGATCCAACAAAGGCAGCATCCAACCACCTCCACAGTCCCTAAATCATCTTGTGGCCCTGTTATCTTTTACTGCTTCTGTAATAGCTTCTTGGCTGTACAAGTCAGGCAGCTCTTATTTTAAAGTAGCTGCATCTTTTTTTCATCCTTGGCTGCCACTACATCCTGCCAGGGATTTGTCTATCTGTAAATATGCTTGGTATTAAATCAGCACTGCCACCTCTGTATGGGCAAGTTCAGGCAATACCCTCCACTCCAGTTTTCTCTCATGCCAGCACTGTCGGAGTCATCTTTCAACATGTTCCTCCCTTTAAATTTCCTCTGGGGCTGGAAGTCAGGTCTTGTGTTTGCACTGAGAGCAAGTTGCAGGTCTCTGGAGATGGGAAGCTGGCCTAAAGCCTCTCCTGTGGCTGCTTTGCTGTGGGAAGCACTGCCTTGACTACCTTAAGGCTCACAGCTGAGTGTAAGACAGCCAATTTACTCCCTACCTCTACTGAGCCTCTCACAGTTTCCACGCAAGAACTGAGCTTCAGCTCATTAGCCATCCACTTGTGTTATTAGTTCTCCCTTTTCATCCTCCGGTGTTTGTGCACCAAAACATGTCCTAAAACAAGCTTATTAAATCCTTGCCAACTATGGGCTAGTCTTTAGGTGCACTCTTTTCTTGTTTGGAGGCTTGAACTCTTTTCCCTGCCCCAGGCCAAACGTGATGCTGCTGCATGCCTGGAATCCAGAAATGACGGAGTGGGAAGGACACCTTCCTGGAGCACCAATTAGTTGCCCAACTGTCCAGAAAATCACAGTGTTTGTGTTGTCTGTCAAACGTGACTGAAGGCAGTCATCAGGTCCAACATTTTCAAGGTTTAGAAACCCAGAGAAACTGATTGAATAAGCCTTTTCCTTTGACAGAGCCCTGGAACAGGCTGCCCAGAGAGGCTCCTTGTGGAGTCTCCTTCTCTGGGGATCTTCCATACCCACTTAGATGCCACCCTGTGCCATGTGCTCTAGGTGTCCCTGCCGGAGCAGGGGGGTTGGACTAGATGATCTCTAGAGGTCCCTTCCAACCTCAACCATTCTATGATTCTGTGAAACGAGGCTAAAAGCTAGGTCTTCCTCCCCTGTGACAGTCAGGCGATCATATATCAGCGGGGTAAGTTATATTACATCCTCAAAAGATAATTGGGGGCATAGCAGATTTGGAAGAAAGAAAAAAAAACATATAGATTTGAGATGTCTGGAGGCAGGGCCTGAATAGCATTCCCCAACTTGGCAAAATCTCACAGTTCTTAAAAATCCCCCTCAGAGTCCATCCCATAAAGTTTTTGATTCTGTATTTTTCTACTTTCAAGGCACAGATCAAGCCTATTTTAACCTACCTAAGAGAATCAGTCTTAACAGCAGAAACCTGCAGTTAATTACAGGGCAGCCAGACCAAGATCTCCTTCTTTAAGGTAACGGAAATACAAACATTTCCTTAATCTTTAGTCATAAATATCAGAATCTGAATTCCTTTTATTTCTTCCCAGAGCTTTTACAAAATATCAGCATATATAAAGCTGATGTACAACTACGTCCTCTTTCTTTTCTCCTGCTCCCTTTCTCTCATCACAAGGTCTTCACCCTTTGCACCAGGATTCCAAGATTTGAGGAAGTTGTTAGCAATTACGACTCCAGCAAATTCTGCTCGCAAAAGGCTTTTCTCCCCATTGCAGAAACTCATCCTCCTGAGACTGCACAAATATAGTATTCCCCAGACCATGCTGTGAAGCCCTCCAACAACAAATTGTAGTTCAAGTGACTCAGGTTGCAAAACCACATAGTGGATCTCCTGATAACACCTCTAAGGAGATGCTATGAATCATGATATTTTTGTTTCCTTCTGCACATGGCACTCTTTCCCCTTCCAGCAGGTCAGGGATTTTGGAAACTGCTGTCTTTTTTAGCGGAGCACTCAGCAGCTTATCATTGCATTTGTATCTTGTCATTTCCAGCAGTATTATCACTGTGTGTTCAAAGCTTTTTGAAGGCCCTGATTTCCTGTCCTCCATTTCCTCTTTTTTTTTTCTTTTTTTCCCCAAACGTTACTTAGTTTATCGCTGTTTTTCCTCTTCTACGCAAAGCTTTGCCAACTGAAGGAGCAACACGAGCAACCACGCTACCCCACAGTGATTTCCCTAGCACTCACACTACACCACAACCTCCACCTCCCTGCAGGCGACGCGCATGCGCGAGCGCGCCCCCGTCCGCACCGAGGCGCAGCCGCGTGCGCGCGGGCCGGGGCGCGG
>VWPW01017569.1:0-11221 GCA_013389825.1 Crypturellus undulatus | reverse complement strand
GGCGGCGGGAGGCGGAGCGGGGTCCGGCGCCGCGGCGGCTGTGGGTGCCGGCGCGGGGCTGGCGGCGCTCTCGGTGGCGCGGCGGAAGGACGGCGGCCCCACGGGCAAGTTCTGGGAGAGCCCGGAGACGGTGTCGCAGCTCGACTCGGTCCGCGTCTGGCTCGGGAAGCACTACAAGAAGGTGCGGCCCGGCGGCGGAGGGGGAGGCGGAGGCGGGGGGGCGGTTTAACAGTCGCGCGGCGGCGGTTTAACGGTCGCGCGGGGAAGTTGCCTCATGGCGAGCGGGCGCCGCCGCCGCCGTCCTTTGTGAGCGGCGGGAGTAGCGCGGCCCGGCCCGGCCGCGTGGGCCCCTCGGCACCGCCGTTCAGCCCCCACCGCGCTGCGGGGGCTTCCGACCGCCTCGGGACGGGCTAGGGAGCAAACAAAGGAAACCCCCAGAACAGACAAAATAACCCCCAAATCTCCTCGTCCGGCCGGGCTGTTTTCCAGGGCCTCGCACCCTTGTTGATCCCCAGCGGAACCGCAACTTTCTTGTGCAGGCAAGTCGCAGCGCTGCCTGCCAGGCTGTTACATGGATCTCGTTTAAGCCACACCCCGTCTTGTCTTGTTCTTTTCTTTTCTTTTCTTTTCTTTTCTTTTCTTTTCTTTTCTTTTCTTTTCTTTTCTTTTCTTTTCTTTTCTTTTCTTTTCTTTTCTTTTCTTTTCTCTATCTATTTTGGCTAAGAAAAATAAATTCTGCTCATGCTGTTCATAACTGTGTTTTACCAAATATTAGTGCGTGTGGGGAAGCTCAGCGCTTGCTGCTGGGTTGCGTCTGCTTGCTTGCTGTGCGTTGTCCCTGCTGTGTTCTGCTTCTTGTGGTTTTGAACTTATTTTTTTGATCTCTTTCCTCCCTGACAGCTTTCCAGCTCTCAATATGATTCTGTATACGTAGACATTGAAAAGTTAGTGGACAGATTTTTCCCAAGATGGAGAATTGTACCTGGATGGTCTCGCAGACTTCCTAGGACAAGTGTTTTAGCGGACAAAGCTGGGGAGAGGTGTCGAGGGGAGATGCTAGACAAGCTATGTGTGCTGATTTTATATATTTATCTCAGATGTAGGAGATTGTGACCTGTGTATATTGTTTTCTTTTTTCTTCCCCTCTTTGGTAGGTCTAGTTTGAATAACCCATGGCCAGTTTACCTCCCGTTGCTCTGGGGAGCTGCGTATTTGGTTATTCATATGGCAGAACTCTGAAATAGATGCGTGAACTGATCTGGGTCTGAAAACAAAAACAGAGTGTGTTTAGAGGGGTGTTTTACCAGTCTTTCCGCATATCTGTTTGGAGTGCGGCCGCATGCAGTCAAGTCAGCACAGTGGGGGACAGGTGATAATTTAAGTGAGCGTCTTAAATTACATGTGTTGATAAAGAAGTGATGCTGTAAAACTGTGTCTTTAGTTTGACTTATGCTTTTGAGGCCTTTTGCAGAGGAACACTTTTTCATTTTGTTTTCTTGATGGAATATTTATCTGCAAGATAATAAGTTCCCTAATTCTGAAATGGCCTGGAGCTGGCATCTGCCGTCTTGCTGATGAGCTTTCTCAAGTCGTACTATTAAAAGCATTGATAATTATTCTTAACTCCACCTGTCTCTGGCTATTGTGAGGGAATACTGCCTAGCTGAGTTGGTACTCACCTTAACATAGCCTGGCAGGGCTCTTATAATCTCTAGTTCAAGAATGGGAGCTTTCATTTTGCAGATCAAAACAGAAGTCTTTTTATAATTACTTTATGCTTATTTGTATTACTGATTAGAATAGATGCTTATATTTATTTCTTAAGCTCTGAAAGATAAACAGAATTGGACTATGAAGAAATCCATGGTGGGCGAGTGAATTCCAAAATATTGCTGTATAAATTTCTTAAAAAGTAAGAAGAAAAACTGTTTTTTTTTTTGTTTGTTTGTTTGTTTTTTAAACAAGAAGCTGGTAATTATTAGTAATGTTCAAAGATGTAGCCCCAATTTCTAAACGTCCTTTCTGAATTGTACTTAACTGACTTGAATTCTTCTTGAGGGATCTGCTTTGTGTAGTGGATACTTATTTTTTAACCTTGTTTCCTGTGATTCAGGTGGTGGTTTTGCTGTAAGAGTGTCCTATTTCAGAAGAATATTTTGGGGCCTACAGCTGACATATGTTCACCATACACTATAAAAATTGATCTGTATATATTCTGCATTAACCCGTAGGATTGTAGTTTTCGAGGCCTAATTTTTTTTTGTTTCCTAGCTGAAGTGCTGATGGTGAGAAAGGCCCTTCCTTGATGCCTAGAAAGATGGTGTGTGTGGTAGGAATTTGTGTGGCAGAGGGGAGAAACAGCTGGTTGGGTGGAGGTGCTTGCAGAGATGAAAGGAATATTGGAGGTGGACTCTTAGTGACACCAAGCATAATACCAGAAAATGAAATTATGGCTTACAACCTCCTGTGTCCTTTCCTCTTTTTGTACGTGTAACGCGTGTAACTCGTGTTGCACTGATTCCCTGTGCTGAAAGGTGTAAGTCATCCTGTACTTCTCCCCAGGCCTTGGGCTGCATTTCAGGTGTTTGGGCTTCTCTTCCTTGTGAGTTGCCAACTGCATTTCAGGCTGTGGTTTTCAAGACCTGGAGGAGCTGAAATCCTTCGAAGCATTTGGGAAGATTAACTCTAGTGACATAAAGGTGTCCATTGTAAGTGGGAATTTGCAGTTCAAAGGAGGAGGAAAAACTGAGCAGTTCACTTCATGAATGTTTGGTTAATGCTCAGTGACTTATTATGTGTTGTTTAGGTAATCCCTTTGACTTTAAGCAACAAATTGCTTATATTAAAATGACTTGTCACAAAGAGGACTTATTTCTAGTGTTTAAAATGTTTTTCTAAAGTTCAGGGGGTTTGTTTTTGCATTAATGCTGTTAAAGAGCAAGGTCTTAGTTGTAGTCCTTGAGCATAACTGAGCACATGCTGAGCACGTGCAGTTCTATATATTAATTGATAGGAGCTTCAAAGTCGTGTTTTAGAGTGGACAAAGCATGGACCCCGCGTACGGGCACAAAAACATATTGCTGTGCCCTGGTATTGCCTGGAATTGGGTGTTTTCTTGAGAATATGGGAAGCACTTTTTCCACTGCAAAGTGTTCTGTGTAAAATAGTAAATCTTCGGTTTTCCTCTTGGCATTCGTGTGGAGTGCAATGCTGTTGCGAGGCACTAGCTGGATGCGAGTGGAGCCCGTGTGCTCCGCTGCTGCGAGACAATGATGATAGGTGTGCAGTTCCCTTATGCAGGTCTAGCAATCCTCAGCGTGGCCGCGGAGGAGGTAGCTCCGTCCTTGGCAGGGCTGTGGGCTCTCCTTGGAGACCACCTGCTTGTTCACTGCAAGCCAAGAGCTGCATTTAGACTGTTTGTAATCGTCCTTCTGCTGGTCCCACTTTGTTGCTGTTATCCTTATCCAGTATTTCCTCACTGACTGGTGGTGATTTCATCTGAGGCAGGGATTTCTGTGTGTGTGCTTAGAGTTCTTTTGTGTTCCTGCCTTTAAGAAAGAAATAAAAGGGAATCATAGCCTAAATCAGAATTTTACTGCTGGTCTTCCTTCCTTTTTCTGGTATTTAATGATCTGAGCCTAGGTGTTCTTTGTTTTGGGGGAATGAACTCTGTGCATCAGAGCTACAACACAGAGCCGTAATGCGGTTATTTGAGGTCAGTAACCACATCAAAACCGGACGCTCACGGCTTCCCTTCTGTCTGGGGGACAAAGGCTGTCCTGGTGCGGTTGTGGGGGCCAGTCTCGCTAGTGACGGCAGCGCTGTCTGCTGCTAGTGGTTGCTATCTCCCTGGCTAATACAAGTTGTTGTCTGATTGCATGTGATTCCTGCTTGATGCCAGTACATCTCAGGCGTGTGTGTGTTTTCTTTGTGTTTCTGATTGTCAGAACATCTTTACGGTATAGATCAGGCTTTGGGATTTCAGCACCTTAAAAAAAAGAAAAAAATTATGCTGAAGCCATGTGGTGAGTAACTAGGCATTACTTATGTCTTACAGAATTTCTGTCTTTTTGCTGCAGAATCACTTTCAACTTCTGTCTGCTATGGAGAGTAATGAGAAACTGCAGCTAGGGATTGCCAGTGTGCCATGCCTTCATGTTCCGTGTTCCTCCAAAACACTGTATATCAACTGGGAAATAACCTTATAATTTTGCTGACTTAAATCTTACAGCAAGATCCATGTGCCCTGATGGTTAGGGGACAGTGAGCGAATTGGTGGAGTCTTTGTGTCTCCTTTTGGAAGTTTCTGTCCTTATTGTTCAGGAGAAAGAAGTGACTTTGCCTGCCTAAAACGTTTGCCAGATATAGTCTAAAATAACCAGGAGTTCCTTATTTTATCTTCAAGTGACTCCTGTGAGAGGTAGAAGTGGATCTGAATGTAAATAAGTAAATGCCCCCAAAATTTCACATTAAGAAGCTTCCCAAGTGTGTTGTTATGAAATGTCTTTCTGAATGAAAATATCTTAACTAAATAGTGTAAATCTCTGCGAGAATACTTCCTCCTCTGAGTTCACTTTTCAGCAGGATTGCATGCATTCTTCATCATGTGTTTACAGGGAGCTGGAGCAGCTCTTAGATTGAGAGCATGTACCTCGGTTCTGACTGTAGTGTTGTCTCAATGGCTTCTACAAACAAGCACCAAAAACACCCTACCAAGTAGATTAAGTAGACTGTATGGATTGAGAAGTGAACTAGCCGAATTCAAAATTTTGGGGTTGGTGATTTGATTTTTATCATGTTTTTAAGTACAGAAATGGTTTGTTACTCTGTTTCACAAACTGTTAATAGAAGCCATCAATACATGCTGTCTTGTTGCATTTTATGCTTAAGTTGCGCTTTCATTGCTTTATTCATTTAACATGCAGCATTATTGAAAAAAGATTGATAACTTTTACATCATATTAAAAGAAAAAGCAAATGCAACATTGCTGAGTTAATTCTTCCCTGTGAATGGGCTCTTCTGATCAATATGACCTAACAATGAAGATTGTGCAGCTTGAGAGATGTAGAAGTAGCTTTTGCATTTTTTTATTCTTCCTGGAATATGCCTACAATGCAGACCAGAGATGTAGCACTACAGTGTGCTCTGTTTAACAAGAAAGCTGTTGTATCTATAGAGTTCTATATGTGTTTAGACAAATGGTTACTGTTAAATGGGGAGACAGTCTCAAATAACTGGTCTTAACTTAGAACTGCCAGCTTTGCTTTTGGACGTATTTAACAGGCATGGTGTGAGAATGTGTTGATGGTCAAGGCTGCTTTGAAACTATTTCATATAAGCTGATTTGCTGGCACTTGTTTTGCTCTGCTTTTAGTTTCACTTCTGTATCTTTATAAAACCGTAGCTTAGTAATTACCTGATTTGCTCACATCTTTTAACTTGTGTTTACTTGATTGCATAATAATAAAATAACTGACTGAAAGGACAAAACTTGTTCAGATACAGGAAGGTGCTGGTGTAGAGGTTGAATGCGCAGAGGTTTCGAGCTGTTAGCTGTGATACAGGGCATCTCTCTGTTCATCCTTGGTGTGACTCATGTTATTTTCCTTCTTGTTTTGTCACATGTGTTTTCTGTTAACAACTTAAGAAACTTGGAGTGCTCCGTTATCTTTCTCCATTTAGCAGACATTATGACTCTGACAAGAAGAGTTCTGGCAAATTTAAGTATTTAAGCATTTTTAAGTATTATTCTGTGCCTCCCTGGTAGACAGTTCTACTACCTGTAACAAAGGCAAAGGAATGGGATTCTTCCTGTTGAGCTGCATTAGCTGGCGAGCTAATGCAAAGACTTTGTTATATTTCTTTTTATTTGAGTAAAGATGTTGGATTAACTGGATACGTGTGTTAGTTACCTGATCTATTTTGCCATCCTGCCCGGGATCAGTAATTCTAACCAAAGACTACTAAAATTGCTGTGGTTAATTCAGCTGCAGTCAAGTGAGATCTTCTAGTCCAACAGCTATAAATGCGGTAGATACTAGCTGAGAAGAATATGGAGTTCCAGGTGTCTTTAAAAACTCTTAGGAGCAAAATTCTTCAGCAGGAAAAACAAGCTGATCATTACGGCTATTTTGTATCTCTGTAGCAGCTGGTGTGAATTAATAGCGGTTGTTAATTGGATGAAGTTGTCAGTTGCCTGCCTCTCACTGGGGGAAGGCAAGCAAAGCTCTAGAAGTTTGTCCTTCTGTTCTCTTACAGGGTCATATTTCCAGATTAGGTTTTATACACGTGGTAGGACACCTGGCCAGTCTTTTGCTGCTGACTGGCTGGTTCATTTGAGTCTCTCTTAATTTCTCAGATATGTCTCTCTTTTAAAGTGCTGAAGAAACTTGCATCTACAGATACTTAAATAATCTAAAATCATCGAGGAAAAGTCACGCGTTTTACAGTGTATTTCACTACTTATATGGTGCTTTGGAAAGTTTGATTAAATTAGACTATTTAAAACAGCAGGTTTAAACTTCCTAAGATTTTGGTTCACAAATGTTTTATTGGGCTTTGAAACAACATGATTTGAAGGTAAAGTGAAGACCTTATAGTTCATACTGTTACACAGGCAAATGGCTGTAGAATAGCTAATACTACTGTATTCTGTAAAATACAATTCCTAACTGAATCTTACCCAGATAAATCTTTTTGGCTTGGTGAAAAGATTACAGTCAGTATTAGGAGTAATTAAAACTCTACAGCCACTCAATTTTTATGTGCTCCATGTTGTCATTTCCCCTTTGCATGAGCGCTTTTTACTACAAGTACATCCTGGGGAAGCAATTTAGATTATTGCAGAGCACTACGATTGTACTTGTCTGAGGTTTTTTTTTTTTTTTTTTTTTAAGTATGTGACCTGTTAAACAGTAAAAAATGGGGACTATTAGGATTGACCAAAGTAATTGGAATTAATTACTGAAGATTCCTAAAAAGGTTGCCGTAGAAGGCTTCGTGGATGTGGGGGCCAGAATTAGCCTGTTACTTTACTGGAAACTAGAAATTGGGCTGAAGTAGTTAATTCCTATCTATAAAACACCAATGGTCATGATAAGCTGCTGATGATTAACAGATACTTGATATATTTTAAGATAACAGGTTGAAAAATATAATTGTGCTTAGCTCACCGCATATTGAACCCAAAGCACAGATAATGTCCTTGCATCTTAAGCTGTGCTCGGCAGCTGATAGAATAGCCTGGGGATTTGCTAACCAGTCTTTGTGCTTTATATCCTCTGTCCCAACTGAGGGTGTGTTTTTGTTTTGTTTTTCAGTATGTTCAAGCAGATGCTCCTACCAATAAAACTCTGGCTGGGCTGGTGGTGCAGCTGCTGCAATTCCAGGAAGATGCCTTTGGAAAACATGTCACCAATCCTGCCTTCACAAAGCTTCCTGTGAGTATGAAGCACTGCTCTGCAATCCCTTATTTCTCTGTTTGCCTGGTCTCCATGCTGCTGGCAGCCTTCCAGCTGATGAGGAGCTTTTGTCAGTGGGTTCTGTGAACGGGTGAAGTACAACAGCTCTCTTGTAAGAGCAGATTTTCAATTTAATATTCTCTCCCCATTTGCAAAGAATTTAATAAATATTGTTGAAAAGTTTTAATACCTAGTGCATGTTCTTTGTAAACTAGTGAATTTAAAGTCAGATTGATGCATCCTAAACAGAGCAGCTAACATACAGTTTCCAAATCAAACAAGTTTTAAGCAACAGAAATATTCAGTGACAACTTCAAACTTGTAATGCTGTCAGGTTTAACGTGCATGTTGCTTGTGCGTAGTTACCTTCTTAGTCTGGGTTTGTTTTTCAGTCATTCAGAATATTGGTAAGTTTTAGTATTAAATATACAGAAACAATATCAACATTTTGAGGGCTCCCTATGGTATTTAAAGTGCAAACTTTGTGCTAATTTACTAGTGGTATTCCTGGTGATTCCATTCAGCGATGAGCCCTGTTGTGCTTGGAACTCTGTATACAATGACGGTCATGTCCAAACGTGCTGGTAGAGATGTCCAAATGTCTGGTAGAAATGAGAGGGATAGATCAAATGGTAAGGACAAAGGGCGGTCAGTTGTGCAAGGCAAGGATGGCAGAATCCTCGTGGTATCAAGCCTCCAGTCTGATTCCAAGTGATCTTTTATTGACCAGGAAGACTGTCATAAATATATAAGTAATCATTGTGCACATCAGCAGCGAAGTGCAGAAGAACTTGAGATGAATTGCCATGTTGTAGTCTCTTCAGAAGATTTACCAAGTCAAAATAGTGAGAGCTGTGTACCATCTAATAACAGCAGTGTCCGAGCAGTCATTGATTATCTTTGCCTCAGGTTCCTCAGTAGGGGCCTAGTTTGTGCATCAAACAAAATCCTAGATTGCACAGTCTTAAGTTGGAAATATTTATAATTGTTTAGTGTCATAAGCTCAAGTCGTTTGGAAACGATGGAAAGTATTCATATCTACTTTGTACTTCCTTTTTATTTTGTGATTAACTTTTTTTAATACATGTTTCATTCATGTACCTATTTTTTGTCAAGATTGTGAATACGTGCAAATTAGAAATTCATGTTCTCTCCAGAAGAGAGGGTTTCAAGCTCACCTATGAGGTGGATCTCTTGATGTGAAGGAATGCCCAGGGAAGCAGCACAAGGTGCTGTTCGAATGTAACTCACCATCTCTCCCACTCCGATCGCATGAATTCAGTGGCAGCAACAAAGTGTTAGATCTCTAGGATCAGAGTTGAATATTGTGGCTTATTTTGGTATGGCAGTGTGGAGTATTCAAGATTTTTTTAGGCTACTAAGGAAATTTTGCTGTTTTGCCACAGAATTTTGAAGAAGCGCCAGAATGCTTCAGTTCTATTCCAAATGAAGCTATTTAAAAGTCTTTCACTGAAAAGAAACTGAATTCAGATTAAAGGAGTCTCTTAGTTATCTTAATGATTACTTAATATCATTACGCCCCAGGCAAGGGAGGATCTTGAGTTAAAAATCAGTGAGGAAGACATCATCCTGGTGTGGAGGAAAATAAAACAAAGAAACTTCAAAGCCCCGTATGTGCAGGTGATTGAAGAGATCTAACTGAAGGGATTGCAGTTTGTGAGAGTTGCTCACAACTGCCATTGCTAAAGAACCCAGAGAGCAGCCCCTTCTTTGATGCCGATTACTGATTTCCATGAATACGCTCTGCAGTTTCCCTCAGTAATGCAATTAATTTCAGATTAAGTGTTGCTCTTTAGAACTGCAGTTGCTGCAACAGGAGTGCTTGCTAATGAGAACATTAGCAAGGTTGCTCCTTGCTCCAAGGTTGCTCTTGCTCCTGTCCACATCAGAGTCTTTAGACTTACTTGCCCCATACTAACGGTCTCAGATCCGCTTTTTCTCCCAAGTGGCTGCACTTCCACAGTGGAGCAGTCAGTCACAAAGGGAGGCTGGTCTGTTCAGGCAGTATTCAAGGTTCATTTCTCTACTTCACAGAGAAATTTCTCTGTGAATTCTCTTCATTCATTCTCTTTTCAATTCTCTTCATTCTCTGTGAATTCTCTTCATTTCTCTAACTTCACTATCATAGTCTGCATTTAGTGAAATAAACTTCATACACTTTTAGTGCTTTGAGTGAATGAAGTAGCTGAAGGTTGCTAATTCTTTAAGGGTGTAGCACAGTACAGGATCTGTAAATGGAAGTCTTGTTACAGTGCACTTCAGTGCCTGTATTCTAATCACTGTCTTTAAATATATATTATCCACCTTTTTAGATAATATTAATTTTCTCAAACAACAATTCTGATTAATTCTGTCAGTTCTACATGTTTCATAGGCAGCTTGTATTAAGATACTAACCCTTTAGACAGACATTTATGAGACTAGCTGATCTTAATTGCCTTGTTACAAGGCTGAAATGTTCCAAAAGGATTACTGGAAGGATTTTGTTGGGGAAAAATGTTGAAGGGAATCTGGCTTATTATCAGTTATCTGTCTTCTGCAGAACAGCCTCTGTCTAATTGTTAAAAGCTAATTCCTTTTATTTTAACTGTAGTCGTTGCTATAAGCATAGGAAGGTCTTACTGAGGTCTGCAAGACAGTTTAAAAAAGTGACCTATGCCTACGAGAGAAATTTTTATGCTCCTTTTCATAGGTTGTTATTGGCCAATCTTTCTGTGTTCGATAATAAAATCATAATTTGCCAAAGCCTGTGATTACTGTCAGCCTTGTGCCACCCAGGAGCTCTAGGTTCAGAGTGCTGATTCTGAGTGGCCATACATACGTAGTGTGCAGATCAACAACTCTCTGCCTAAGCATCCCAAAAATACTCATTACAAGGGTGTTTTCTGGCATTTTTTTAGGGCAAC
This sequence comes from Crypturellus undulatus, assembly GCA_013389825.1. Classification (NCBI taxonomy): domain Eukaryota; kingdom Metazoa; phylum Chordata; class Aves; order Tinamiformes; family Tinamidae; genus Crypturellus; species Crypturellus undulatus. The sequence continues at coordinate 833 of VWPW01017569.1, read as the reverse complement.
TGAAGTTTGCATGCACATGCGTAGGTGTGGTTGAAAACCAGGGAGCCAAGTCATATGTTAGTAAAGTCATTCAGTGTGTTAAAACATCTTGTTTCCATTCAAGCTTCTGATCAGAGACCATCTCCAGAATTAAATTTTCTGCTCCAGCTGTAGAGGACTTTGGTTTGCTAAGAATGAGGCTGGAATATCTGCAACCCCCAAATGAGCAGGTCGCTGCACAGCAGCTTTGAAGTTTTTTATTAGTTTTTGTGTACAGTAGGGCTCTAAACAGATGGCAAAGCAGGAGCAGCTCTGTTCCTGTTGAGTGCTTCTGAAGAATCTTTTTTCTGGTGTTACTGTACACTGGTGTATCTGATACCTTGCAGAACTGCTTTGCTTTCCATTAGCAGCTCTGCAGCTGAGGAGAGGAACGTTTCGTTTTAGTGCCCATGTTGCTGTTTTAGTTGCCTGCTTGAAGAGCAAATTTTACAACTCTTAGTAAAGCTAAAACTATCTGTAACCTAGTGGTCGTTCGACTTTAGCAAATAATCCTGAAGTATAATACTGCTGAGTGCAAAGAAAATGCCCTGTTTTTAGCTTAAAAGTTAGCTAGAACCTAGGTCAGAAATGTTTCTAATGTGAAAAATAAACCTGAAATGTAGCTTCTTCTCTAACTGCTTGGTTCATAAATGTTCTTTTATGTTTCCTTCTTCCTGTGCTGAGAGTCAGTGCAGGACAGTGGTCTGGAAAGTGTGGTTAAAGTAACTCCGAGGGGTGGTATATTTGCCTGAAACATTTGGGTTTTAGCTGTGTTCATAGAATCATAGAATAGGATCATAGAATGCCTAAGGTTG
>VWPW01017559.1:0-13351 GCA_013389825.1 Crypturellus undulatus | reverse complement strand
TATCTAACCTGAACCTCCCCTTTTGCACCAGGGAGAGGTTGCTCACACATAGTGTTCCCATCCCCGCAGTTTTTACCCCTATCCCGCTCTTCCTACAATAAAATTTCGAGTTAAAACTACTGTTTTCTCTTTTTTTTTAGTGTTTCTGTGATTAAAATTGCAAATAAAGAGCCAGCAAGGCCATACCCAAGGCCCCAGCTCAGAGTGTGCCCGGCTCTCCACGACCCAGGTACTTCCAAAGCCCCATCCACGTTCCCGGCGCTCCCAATTTATACAAAACAAATGGCAAATTTGCTCCAAGGGTCTCCAGGGCCAAACGGCGACAAAAAAAGGAGTTCCCACGATAAGGCAAACGGCAGGAATCAGCGGCCGCTCCCACAGAAGTCGTCTCCCTTTCAGATATGCAGTAGGTTCTAATTATTTTGCAATAAAGACCTCTGTGCATAGGCATTTTTGTTGATTTACTAGATCATCTCTTAAATTATAAGCCAAGCTGTGTATTTCTTTTTCTAAAGACAAATACTTTTAAAAATTAATTAAAAATAGAAACAGCGCTGCAGCAAACATTTGGGAAATTTTTCGGAGCCGATTGTTTATTGGGACTCCAACTGATTTTAATGAAAAATATGGTTATAATTTTAAAAAAACAGCACTTTTATGTTTTGCATAAGGAAAGTCCTTACAATGCAACCTCCGGGGCACTTTATTTTTTTATTTTTTTTAGAAAAGAAACAAGAATCTCAAATGGTCACAGGGTTCTCTGGCCAAAAGCCCTCCTTGAAAACCCAAAGATGTGGGTTGCGAAGTATTCCAAGTATCCACAACAAGTGAAACTGGATGTAGAAAAGTATGTTCTCAACATTTACTTCTGTTTCTGATGAAACTGGAACCAGATGACCCCTGACAACATATTGTGTGAACTGGTAATTAACCATGTGCAGATGGAGCCCGACCGCTCCGGGTTCGCCTGCCCCGCTCTGATCGTTCCCATTCGGCGCGAGCCGGGGTCACCGAGCGGGTAAGCAGGGCCAGGTCCTCCCGTCGCAGCCGCCCGACACGTCCCCGTGCTCCTCTCGCAGGACCATCCTGGTTGGAAAGGACCGTGGAGATCGGCAGCTCCAACCCAAACCCAACAGTCAACGGGCTGGACCCAACGGTGACGGCGGCACCGGCGAAAGAGCCGGGTTCTGGTGCAGGAGGGTCCCAAGAAGGGACATGTGGGAGGAGACGCAGGAGGTGACACCTGGTCCCACTCTGGTGTCACTCTTGCCCGTGTTAGTTATGCCGTGCTGACCTCTCTTTTGGTGTTTTTGCCCGTTTTTATGGCTTCTTCATCAGAAATGGTGGTGTCCCCCACTACATATTGCATTGGGGTCCTCCTGGCTGTCCCCTCCACCTGCTTCTGCCACTGGTTTTGCAGAGGACAAACCCACCCCGACGCTCCTCAACTCCCATCCCAACTAGACGCTCACGCTCGGATCTCCGACATGGACAAAAGCCCATCCAAAGCCACTGCCAAGGCAACATCTATCACTTTTTTAAGTCCCTTGGAGTCAACGAGCGCTACCTTGGGACATGTGTTGACACCAAGACACCCAAGGATGAAGAGATGGAGACCTCAGCATCCCGCTAATGCGTCCCCTTCCACCCAACGCTGACAAATCCCTAGGGCGGAATTCCCGGCTCTGCTTCCAGGCCTGGAAACGGAGCCCGTACACGAGCGTTAACCAGGCAGCCACATCTCAGCCCCTCTTTGAGAGCCGAAAAACAAGTTGCCATGACTTGATCATGCGTCTACAGGCAATGAAAAAGCATCTAAACCAGGAATAAAATATATCAGCACTCCCAATGCTAAACACACACTTATAAGAGGGGCCAGTTCCACCAAGCTGAAAACAATTACGAGCCAAATCAGTTGGGAAAAAGAATGTAATCAGAAAAATATGATGACTAATTGAAAATTGTTTAAGAACATTTTAACTAGATGCTCCAAAAGCCACAATCCCACAACTGAAAGCAAAGGCCACACTAGTTAAAAAGCAACCTGGCGCAGAGGGAAGTTAAGGAAGCTGTAAAAAACACAAACATGACAAAGGGAATAACGAGGAAAGCTGAAGCTAATAGGAATCCGCCTTTAGGAACCAGGGATAACTGATAAGGGAAGCAAAAGGATTCATGAAGAAATCAAGAGTTGGTTGAGTTGACAGTGATGGACTTTCTTCTTTGATGAAAGGGTTTACCAAAGAGTAAAACATTTAACACATTGTGCCTCTACTAAAAAGAAGAGGAATTATTTTTTCATGTAGAAATGCAGAATTGGAGGGGAAAATCTGCTGTAGATTCTGCACTCGAGCACAAAGGTCGGAGCGTTGCAGAGGGATGCAAACGCTCCGGGCTGCCGGCAGAGCACTGGGAGCAGAGCACGACCGCACGGAGCCAAATTTAAGATGTTGGTGAAAAGGCGATCCCGTTTCACACCACAGCAGAGGAACAGATGGGGAAATTTGGAGTTTTTCCTATTGGGAGGCTGATTTCTTCCACCAGGACGAAGGTTAGAGTCTGTGAGTACCCAGTGCGTTTGCAAGGGCAGGCCAGCAATTAGGTAGATGTTATCAACGGGAGTGAGTAAGAGCATGGATGGATCAAGTGCAAAGTACCTTATCATTTGGAGAGAGCAGAAGACTGAAGACTATCTTGGCAATTATTTTCCATTGATTGTATCTGCAGTCCTTAGGAAATGAAGGGAACAAACATTAAAAAAGAGGAAACAACAGTTAAACACACAAGACCAAGAGAGCAGACAGGCAAGAGGAGGTTATGACAAGTATGGAAACCCACCAGAGACACCAAATTATGGTATTTGCAAAACCGAAGGCTTCTGAAGGAAACATTAGATCTTGGGCAATCAGGAAAAATAAAATAAAATAAAATAAAATAAAATAAAATAAAATAAAATAAAATAAAATAAAATAAAATAAAATAAAATAAAATAAAATAAAATAAAAAAATAATAAAAATAAATCTGGGCTGCCCAGCTCTGTAAGGAAGCAGCACGTCCATGAGCACCCACCTCCAAATAGGACACACATGGGCCACAGGGGATGCCCACACCACCTCCCTTTACCAGGGAAAACAGGATTTTTAAACATCATGTAAATGCACAAAGGGGTTAAACCCTCTGTAATNATAAAATAAAATAAAATAAAATAAAATAAAATAAAATAAAATAAAATAAAATAAAAAAATAATAAAAATAAATCTGGGCTGCCCAGCTCTGTAAGGAAGCAGCACGTCCATGAGCACCCACCTCCAAATAGGACACACATGGGCCACAGGGGATGCCCACACCACCTTCCTTTACCAGGGAAAACAGGATTTTTAAACATCATGTTAAAAAGGGGTTAAACACTCTGTAATGGCAAATGGACGCCAAAGATTAAACTTAAGAAGATGCAAACAAGGGATTTCTTAGGTAACATCTAAGAACATTCAACCTGCATTGCAGAAACACCAGATTTTCAGAGCCTGCGTCATGAGAATATCAAGAGCATCGAGCCCCGAGTTATTTCTCTACCTTTAATCAACGTATTTAGGGAGAACTAACACCTACAGTGCACTGCCTGGGCTGGGTTTGTTGAGTTTTTATATAAAATGCACATTGCAATCAGTAGGAAAACCAGGAAGCTCCCAAAAAAAACGGCTTTGGGCTGAGAAATGGGGACAAGCTTCCCGTTTGGCAGGGGGAACAGTAACAAGATGAAACTGAGACCACGTGTCACTCCTGCAAGAACCACTCGATACCAGGCCCTGGTGTAAGAACTCACCAAGAACACACGCCAGGGCCAAAGAAATATTCTCCTTGCAATCCAAACTGTGGAATGTGCAACATTCCCTTCTCGCCACGGGTCAGGCATCTTCGGCTGAGTCAGAGCTTTATTCATCTTCCCGTAACGCAGCGCGTTTGGCAATCCAAGTGCTGCCGAGTTTCAGCAAAATCCATAAACACGTTTTATTCTCTCCAGAAGAACGCCGAGCTTGGCGGGCTCAAGCACCACAACGGTGGCCCCGAGTCAAGAAAAAGCCTCTTTTGACGAGTCAAAACATCGCCCAGGAGTTAAAGGAAGTAGATCTGGAAAAGGGGCATTTACTCCGAATACAAATGCTCTCATTTGTCATAAACAAGCTGTAAAAAGTTTGTAATTATGACGCATTCCCATTAACAGCACGCTAGGAACACCTCATCCCATCAGGTGCTCCCCCAGATTGGCAAGACCAGCAAACTGGGGCAGACTTGGGGCAACAACTTGCCCGTGGCCACCAGAAACAGTAGCAGAGGCAAAACCCGTGCGCCGGGGCCCTGGCTCCAATTCTTTTGTCCTTAAATTCTTCTTTTTTACTTCGGGTTCTGTCACAGGGATGGAAATGCAAAGTACAAATCTAGTTTTATTGGAGGCAACAAATCAAATTACTCCAACAGACACCAGCAGAAACCACAATTCTCCTCCTTGATACAATANAACAGTAGCAGAGGCAAAACCCGTGCGCCGGGGCCCTGGCTCCAATTCTTTTGTCCTTAAATTCTTTTTTACTTTGGTCTCTGTCACAGGGATAAAAATGCAAAGTACAAATCTAGTTCTATTGGAGGAAACAAATCAAATTCCTCCAACAGATACCAGCAGAAACCACAATTCTCCCCCTCGATACAATAAAGTTAAGTTCCTTGAGCCTCTTGCTGTGAATTGTCTCCTAATCCCAAACTTGATGCTTCGAGTTTCAAATCATCCCGTGCAATAAGAGCAAGGGCTGCTCGGGGAAGGGATAAGGTCAAGCGCCGCTTTGCCGGCAAGATAAAATTCACACTGGAAAAACTAAAATTCTCCGCTGGGAAAGGACTATCCTTTGGTTTTCTATTATTACAATTAAATAAGTGGCTGATCAGCCGTCCCAACAGGGAGAACGGACTGCAGAACCGAGCCAGCCCCGAGCGCAGGGAGGAGGCACCGCAGCGATGGGCAACCCAAGAGAACCCAAGAGAAGGAAACACCAGGATGGATTTTTACGTTATTCGGCCGCTCAGGAGTTCAAGAGATTCCACCCCAACTTGACAGCAGACCGTGATAACCTTAAATTCGCGACTAAAGGAAAAAATAACTGTCAAAAATCCAATTACACCCGTAGTCAAGGAAAAAGCTTTAGGAAAAGCTCCCAGCTTTGAAGGAGTTGAAGATCTAAGGAAAGGTGAGCAGAATATTCACTGATTGAGAAGTCAATTTTTATTTTCCCCGTCCACTTTCCTTCCTCCCGTATCCCCAGGTTATGAGTCATTCCCAAACCGCGTCTCTCCGCTTGGCATTAGGCTGGGCAGACCCTTCCCAGCCGCCGCGGCCAACACGCTTGGCAACCCCAGGATCCCGCACACATTCCTATGGGCACGTGCAATGCCAGGAAAACCACCAGCAAAGCCTGGCCCAAACGACATTCCACACTCATCCCGCTCTCCTGCTCATCCCACGGCACAATTTCCAGGGCTCTCCCTGACCCGGGTTTCACATTTGGTCGGTATTTCTGATAGACAGCACTTTCCAATCGTTTTTCCTGAGGTTTCCAACTGAACTGTAATTTTCCACGTCTTCAAAGGAACGTAATTCTTGTCTTCCTTCAAAGTCTTCAAAGATCTACTTAATTTTACGTCTACGTCTTCCCACATTGCTCCTTCGAACACGGCAAGGGGATTAACTTTTTTACCGCTATTCTTGTTAATAAGTGGAAGTCATCTTAAAAGTTACCATCAAAAGTTAAAAATACAGAGAGAGGAAAGAAGAAAAAAATACAGAGAGAGGAAAGAGAAAAGAAGAGTGCAGCAACAACAGCCTCGAGAAAGCCCACAAAACCCCAGCTAGAAAGTTCTAGGAGGCACAAGGGGCATCTCGGAGAAGATTTCTGGTTTGGAGATGTACAGATGAACAAATTGTAGTTAATAACTTGAGGTTTCCCCTCCGCTTAAAAGAACTCGGGGGCCGATCGGGGATAGGATCCGGGTTTTAATTCTTTGTGCTCCATGAGGTTGGAGGCACCGGACACCGCAACTCGCCCCAGCTCCTCACTCGGTGCCGCGGCTCCTCTCGCTGCGGGGCTCGCAGCTCCAAACCTAGCGCTTGCAGTAGTTGCTCATCAGAATTTAATAGGAAAAACCAACAGAACAGAGGTCCAAGCCAAGCCCAGTTAACCCACTATACACTAAGCCCTTCAATGCACACTAGTACTTAGTCCTTTGTGGCCGAAATTCCCATCTTTCCGGCATCCTGAGCAGGGTGGTCTCCTTGGGAGACCCATGGAACAACTGGCCAAGGAGGGAGAGCAGTTTTTACCAAGGCCACATCAGAGTTTCCTGGTACTGACCCTCCTTCCCCGCTCCCCAAGGGCACTGACATCAGCAGCTTCAGCCTCACAGCCAGGAACTAAAAGTGTCAGGAGCAGCATGGAAAGTAGCACGGAAAGCGCCTCGCCACCAAACAAATGCATTTCCATTTTACAGAAAAATGCATTTCCATTTTACAGACAAATGCATTACATTTTACAAACAAATGCATTTCCATTTTTCAGAAAAATGCATTTCCATTTTACAGACAAATGCATTACATTTTACAAACAAATGCATTTCCATTTTTCAGAAAAATGCATTTCCATTTTACAGACAAATGCATTACATTTTACAAACAAATGCATTTCCATTTCACAGAAAAATGCATTTCCGTTTTGCAAACAAATGCATTTCCATTTTAGCCCCGTTTGCAGGATCTTGGATGGCAGGGAAAAGAAGGGCACCTTTATATCAGTGCCAACCTAAGACAGTTCGTCAATGAAGATGCTATCACTGTTCTTCATCCTGGACTGAAAATTTTGGGATCTGGGTGAGCAACATTCACTGTCTACAAACACCGGGGTCTGCATTGCCCCGGGCTGCCCGTGTCCGCTTGGGTCCTGCCCTCGCCGGGCTGCGGTGGCCACCAGATGGGCTCCGAGATCCCTGGCTTGTGACAAGCACCTCGGTGCCTCCCTCTGAATACGAGACACAGAAATCCACGTCAGCGCAGGCTGTTAATATTTCTGCCTTAAATCTCCCTGTTCATTTACGTCCCGGGAAGCCCCTCTGCTTCTCCCTGCTTCATCGATGCCGGAGGCCCTTCCAACCCGGCACCCGGGAGGGCATCAGGTGCCCAGAGCCCGTGTCCCCGTCACCGCCGTTCTGGGTCTTCTGCCATCTGTTCCACACAGACATTAATTAACATGCAATTTATGCAAATCTGAGTGGCACTAGTTGCATCCGGGGGTAGATGGCAGTGACAATCTTCTGTGTGTCGGACGTCATGCTCACAGCAGCATCCCCAGCATCAGTGGTACCCAGTCCAACAAAACCTATTCAGAGGGTGACTATCGAGCACTGCAGCCTTAGATCGTCCTTCCTTCTTGCAAAATCACAGGTATTTGTGCTAGTTCTAGGTCATTACAGGAAAAATTCACTTTAACACGTTGGAAGAGAAAAAAGCACCAATAAAGCAGCAGCCAGGAAGCAGAGATGCACCCGCTTGGTGGCTATGATCACTAGGAGCTCTGATTTAAAGCACCAGCTAAGAGAAGAAAAGCAAAAGAGACATGAAGCTAACCAAAAAAAAAAAAAAAGGCAAAGCCAAATACCCAACCTAGAGCTGGTGGAATCCCCCTTTCACAAACTGCAAAGACTGTTCTGCTTGATAAAACTGTGGTGCTCTGGACTAGAAAATGGTTGGTGAGCGTTTCGGTTTGATTAACTATCATCTAGTGCCCTGAACTCCGTAAGGTTTCCACAGAGTTTGCGGTCTTCATCTACACATACAGCCCCCTCATTTTAGTCATCCAGCTGTCCTTGATTATATGCAAGAAATAGGAGGAAAACACTGCAGAGGAACCAAGAAAGGCTCCAGCACTGTGATTAACATGCTCACATTCAGCATAAGAAGGTTTCTAAGTGACTCCCCGATTTCTGATCCTAAACTCACCTCTGACACTGCCAGAAAGGCTGAGGTCTTTCCCATCACTTCTTTCCCAAGAGGCTGGAATTGGTCTAGAAGGAGACCCTCTACCCTACCTTATCTCACTGAGGTCTAACAGGATCTCATGTGCTCAGACTAGAAGACTGGTCATTGGAAATATTGGGAAACCAATTGGGAAACCTCATCAAGATGTCCGGAGGACTTCCAGTGAGGATAAACTGCTCCCAGGCTCTTCATGCTCTTGATGGATAGATCAGGAGAGGCTTTATGAAGATAACAAACCACTGGAAAAACACAAACCTGTAAAACCTCAGCTGGGGACCCTCGAGACACCAGTTTATACTTTAAGAGCTTAAAAGAATGGAAATTCCTCCAGCAGCAACTCCCTGGAAGCACGTGTGCGTCCTTGGAGATGGCTTCCCTTAGGCTGACTTAACTCGAAGCTCTAGACCAAAGCCTTGAATTGGTCTAAAACCCAGCTCCAAAACCAGACCTCCCCATCCGCACCGTTTTATCACTGGGAAAACGCATCGGACATGGACAAACGATTTAACTGAGGTTCCCAGCAAAGGGCATCCCGATCCCAAAGTCGGGCCTGGGCGCAAGGGCTGGAGCAGCAGCCTCCTGCGCCCAGGGCCATCCAAGCCCTCCCGCCAACGCCTTCCCGAAACTCCCGGTTATCCTAACAAACGGAAACATATTTCAGAATATGAAAGGCCATCTCCTTAATACCTCCAGCTCTGCCTCTTGTTAAAGTCCCACATTAAAATCTGTCTTGAGGGAAGGGGGAAAAGGCGGAGGGAAGGAGCAAGAGGCGAGGCGGGGGGGAACAACAAACGCACTTTGCTCTCGTTGCGCAAGCGGAGCAGAACACTGGGGATTTTCCGCTGCTTTTATTTAAACCAGATCCACAGCCTGGGATAGACACGCTCCGTCCACGAGGAGCCCGGCCCTCGGGAAGGTCCCGGAGTGGCTCCCAGGTGGGGCCGGGCAGGGCTGTCCCATCCCTGGAGCTCGCTGTGTCCTTGATGGATGCAGACCTGATGGATGGGAAGGTCCCATTCCTGGTGGTCTCAATCCTAAGAACAGGGAGGGCAGGGAACAGCGGTGCTGCGAGGGCTCCAAGTGACCCTGTTCCCTCACCAACCGCTGGCAGGGCACTGGCCACCACCGTCTACCTGATGTTCCGTGTCCATCCGGACAGCGAATCCTTGGGGAAGGCACCAGACCTCACAACGGGATCCTACCACCCCGCAGGGAACCAGGGAGCACTTGCTTCTTGGCAACGAGCTGCAAATTTGGGATCGTTCTCAGCGCAGCAGCACTGTTTTTCGGCCAACAAGAGTTATGGAGGAGCGTCACTAAAAGGATAGTAATGAAAAAGAACAGAAATTAAACCACGAGACACGAGCATTGATATGATGAATCCTATGAGGCTGCTCACCAACCTACTGAGGGAAATAGCCAAAAAAATGGACCTGAAAGAAGCAGAGCTTCGGCACGACGCGCAGCACAGAGCAACAGGGGTGTCCCCAGCGGCCTCGCGTTCCTTCTGGATCTCCTCCCTGGATCTCCAGGGCTGCTCCCTGCTGCCCTCCGCTCCCAAACATCTCCGCGGAGCCCAACAGAGCACGTCCCTGGCGCACAGGAGGGCTCCAGCTTCCCAACGTGTCCCCGCACAAGCGCCGCGCGCCGCTTCCGTCACCTCCGTCCCATCCAGGGACACCATCCAGGGCCACCTCTGGCCCACCAGGGCTTCTGGTGGCCAAAGACACCAATCCTTACCCTCCATTTCCACTGTCGGCCCCTCCACAGTGGGATGAGGGATATTGCAGGACACTCACCATCTGCACCTCATTTCTGCTGCCTTTGGACAGGGATGCAGAGCACCAGGTCAACCCGTGGAACCCAATGCAGGTCACCACAACCAGTGACTCCAGGTATTAGGCTCAGACACAGGGAACATGACGTGGAAAGGGACCCCTGGAAGACGGTTCCCAACCCAACGCAACTTACCGGACCATGAGAGTCTACATTAAGGTCTGGAAAACTTCTTGCCCAGTTTCGCTTGGAATCTGCGGCCAAACCAAGCCAAAAGCCCATATAGTTTTATTTGCATCCTGGTATTTGGCACCAGCAAGAAATATTTCCTAGCAAGAACAAAAAAAAAAATTCTTCCATTCACACTGAAACATCGACTGGACATCCCTGAGGGCCTAATTCCCTGAACACTGAAATCCAAACCTCCAAATGGGAAAAATACACTGATTACCTGCCAGGAACCTCAAGAGTGGCAAGCCAAGCCCTTAATAATAGCTTGCAATACCATCTGGCTGCCACACAGTAACTGGGAAAATGTTATTGTTCTGAGTTTGATTTACTTGTCAAGATAATTGTTTCAGTATTAATTAAATGTTCTTCTCTGCAGCTGCATAGAAAACTCACGTGGAGAATTTACTGATTGCTCCGTTCATGCCTCTCTTGAGTCAACAGGCACAGCAGGAGCGCCAGACCCAAGCTGTTCTGCTAAACGCTAACATTTTGCCATGTCGGAATCCGAGGATCTGGTTCACAGCTTGGAAGGTCAATTCCAAGCACAACTTCTTACGCCCTCACAACAGCTCAAACATCGGGGGCGGCGGGGAAGACCACGGCATCCCCTGCTGAAATAAAACACCCGGCGCTGCAGCCACTTCTTCTGCATTGTAGCCAGTAAATTCAGCATTTCGGCTCGCTTAGGTGGCACTTTGCAGATTTTCCGGCTCGTCCCTCGTTCCATCGTGACGCAGACTCAACCACCCAACTTCACATGCGCAGACCCTGCTTCGGACTCAAAGTGACATCTCTCCAGTGACTCCTCATCCTCCCAATGGTCACCCAAGTAAAACCACCAGCTGGTCTGACTTTACAGACTGAGACTGCCATTTCAGGCAATGGAATGGGCATCCTAATGGGCCACCTCGTCTGCCGGGTGCCTATTCCAACTCTGCTTCCAACCGCGGCTTCCCCACTCTGATTCACCGTAATGAGCTACATCAAAACACACAAAAGGTGCTCCAGATAACAAAGTTTTCTTAATGAAAGGCACCTTCATAAAAAGAAATTGATTATTTGCACCAGTGTGAGCACAAGAGCAATTTTTAAGTACTCAAAGGAACATGCCCTCTGTTATAACAAATTCTGAGCAGCGTTTCTGCTGTCTGAAAAAGGTGCAGAAATGTCTATTATTTCTCAGGTCCTGCAGCTCTATTTCCACAACCTTCTTGGACTTTGGCATGGCATCCCTCAGGGCAGAAAGGAGAGGTATGGGTCTGCATCTTCCATAGGGACAGCCTGATCCAAAATCCTTTCCATGTTCTACTGGCTGCATCTCGCTCTCTTCCTTTCCTTCTGAGTTCAATTTACGACCCAGTTTGTTGACTCAACAACAGAGGGACTCCAGAGGTTCTCAGAAACAGAGGGAAGGGATTGTCCTTCCAGGGTTTACATTTCTATGATGTTAATTGCATTAAGCCAGCTTTCTATTCAGATTATAGCCTTGACGCTGCCGTCGCAACCTCTGAAGTCTCTCCAAAACCTTCCTCCGCTGCCGTTTGTGCCGCTCGCTCGGTAGAGGCCAAAGCCGTGGCAATTCGGGCCGTGTCTTGATCAAAGCTCTCCTCGTACTCCGTGCGAATTGCAGCACCCGCGGTCCTTGGCCGCCCTCGCGGAGCTCCAGCCGGCGCCTTTCAACGCCCGCTGCTCCCTGCCTCCTCTAAGGGACGATTAGGCACGGCTCTCCGGCGAAGCTGCTCTTTAAAAACTCGTTTGAAGGCCTGGGACGGGGTTTTACGTAATCAGCGGGAGTTTGTTTCGTTAAGCTCAGCAAAATGGTTTGGTTTGAGATCAAAACTACTCAACAGCTCGATGCTCTGGGGTGCAGGGGCTCCTCCGCAATGCCCCAAGCTCCGGCACCTCCAACATCCCAAACTCCGGCACCTCCAGCCTCTCCAAGCTCCAGCACCTCCAACACCCCAAAGCTCTGGCACCTCCAACGCCCCAAAGCTCCAGCACTTCCGACACCCCAAAGCTCCGGCACCTCCAACATCCCAAAGCTCCAGCACCTCCAACACCCCAAAGCTCCGGCACCTCCAAATTCCCAAAGCTCCGGCACCTCCAAGGCCCCAAAGCTCCGGCACCTCCAAGGCCCCAAAGCTCCAGCACCTCCAAATTCCCAAAGCTCCGGCACCTCCAATGTCCCAAAGCTCCGGCACCTCCAACATCCCAAAGCTCCGGCACCTTCAAGGTCCCAAAGCTCCGGCACCTCCAACACCCCAAAGCTCCAGCACCTCCAACGCCCCAAAGCTCTGGCACCTCCAATGCCCAAAGCTCCGGTACCTCCGATACCCCAAAGCTCCGGCACCTCCAAGACCCCAAAGCTCCGGCACCTCCAACATCCCAAAGCTCCAGCACCTCCAACGCCCCAAAGCTCCGGCACCTCCACTCGCTGGTGACCAAACCAACCCCTGTGGCACCCATGGTAGAAGGACACACTCAGTTGTGTCCTTCGGACTACGGCAAACTCCACAATTTTCATAAATCTGCTTCTGCCAAGCACAGCATTTCCATGAGACACACGCAGAAGAGCCATAACAATCCACCCTACCCCAGAACGAGGGAATTCGCTTAGAACAGCCCAAACCTCTCCGGGCCATTTCAGACCTACGCAGGAACAGCTCTCTGCATCATGGGCCAGGCCTTATAAATAAAGTTTTGAGCCTTTTCGTAGCTATTCAGTGTGTGACACACAGATTTTTTTCCTTAAATATGGAAATATCTTCCTCTAGGCATTAGGATACAGATGTAATTTCTGCTAACAAGGAATCATTCGCACTTGGGGCAATCCTACATAGACCTGTGCACACACATTGAACCTTCTTTAACACGCAGGGCTGGACACCAGAGATGCTGTTTCTTTGCCCTGAGACACTCAGCAGCTCCTAAGGACCAGGTTCTGCCGATATTTGAACAACAGAAAGATTTTCCCACTTTCCCAAGTTTCCTCTGGAAGCTGCCAACACAAATTGCCATCAGAGCCTCTGCCTTACTTAAAAACATGTAAGAAAAAAGCTCCGGAAAAGCTCCTAATCATAAACGCACCCTGATTAGAGGCAGCAATCGTCAGGAGAGCTCCTCCAAGCCGAGAAGTAAACCAGTTCCTCTTGGAAGTGCTCAATCCGGGCCAAACTGGGAAGCCCAAGGCCAAACTGGGAAGCCCAAGGCAGTTTTAATGCCTGAGAGGTGGCACCAGCAGCGATCTTGAAGGTCTTTTCCAACCACAG
>VWPW01017552.1:1902940-1956250 GCA_013389825.1 Crypturellus undulatus | reverse complement strand
GCGCGGGCCGAGCCGGGGCGCTGCCGCACGGAGTGTCCCAGGGAGGGCTCCGGGAGGAGGCCCTGGTACCCGCGGCCAGGCCGGCAGGCTCGTGCTGCAGCGCCCGGGGTGAGCGCGCAGAGGGCGCCTTGGGGCTCGCCGCCCTTGAGGAGCGGGTTGGAGGATCCCGAGCAGCAGGAAAACCTGAAAATAGGGGGCTCTGCGCTGGGCTGAAGTCCGTAACCTCTGCGCTTTGGTACCAGAGGAATGCAGAACTGAGTGGTGCGAATGGAAAATGAGTAGTTGTTTGTAAAAAGCCAAGGTAAAATAAACTGTAGGAACCAACTACAAAATCGGTGTATGCTATCGCAACGCTAATATCAAGGCCGCAGGGAGAGCATGGTGCATGTGATGCATCTCCAGGGGCGGTGCATCTTTAGACATTTACACTTCAGCATTCATGGGTATTTAGAGTAGGCACTCAGATCACAAATTTTATGGCTTCTTGCTTTCCAAAATATTTTTTCCTCATCTTCATGGTTCTGTTGTTCATGTTTCCAGCCTCTCACACTCTCCCCACCAACATCTTTGCCACCCAGGATCAAAGAAGCCAAGACTGGTGGCCTTTTAATCACTAGCATCTCAGGTGCAAAACTGTTTAATTCATCTGAGCGTTTCCTTGATTCCGACACTGTGAAGGTAATGCCCTGTTCCCTCTTGCCCCATGTGAAATAGGTGCTGGTGATGGATGAAGTGGTCCAGGACGAGGTAGCCTTTGGTTTGCAGTGCTCACGTGCATCAGAGTCCGTCTGTCCAGTAAGTTGATTGCAGCTGAAGTTGGAGTAGTTGTCCAAAGTATAATCTTCCCGTGGCTAAGCCATAAATAAACAAAGATTGGTAGCTTGAAGCAGAGGTCCCAGAATATGTTTCTGAAGTGATGCTAACTGGCATTTAGGTAACTAAAGATGAAAGCAAAAAAATCCACAGTGCATTTTTTTAAGCAGTATGCGTTAAAAATACTACCCAGTATGGTCTCAGCTGTAGCTGTGACTCACTTCACACTCCAAGCTTAGATACATCCACTTGCTTTCCTTTCCCTGCCCTCTTTAATTCTCCCTTAAAAAAGCAAGTGTGATTTTTTTTTCTTCTCATTGTGTTTCCTGTGTTCTGAATTTTCTCTACAGCGACTGCCAGTGCTTGCCTTCCTGATGCCACCTACTAATGCTTGCTGTTTGGGGCCTTAAAATAGGAAATACTGAGGGGGGAAAAAATCCTTGTGTTTGATGCTGGTAGAATTGTTAAGATTCCTCTGCCCAACAGTTGTATTTTTGGCAGTTGTTGGAACTCAACAGGTATGCAAAGCAGAGACCTGGTAGAGTCCTATCTTAGGAGACAACAAATATTGCCTATTTTATAGGCTTTTTGCTGGTATTTGCTTCAGCAAATACCCTCAGAGAGGGAAAAAGAAAAGGAGACATGAGGTAGCAGAAAATCTGATTCTGGAGATTAAAATGTTATCTTTCGTTTAAAGGAATAATAAATAATTTTAGAAGCCTTGTGGCTACTATATTTCAGAAGTATCTCCAATTCACCTGTACACAGGGATGAGGCTGTTCTTTGATGTTTATTTATGGGTATATCTATGATTTCTGTCAACTAGGTACTGAGTCCTGCACATCTAACATATGTCTTAATATATATCATTTATATGAAGAGAGGCCACCTAGGTTCTCCTTTAAGAAAAAAAAAAAAATCTGACATCAGATTCTTCATTAGCCCATGGGGTATCCATGTCTGTCAGTAGTTAATTCTGCTCTTTTATGCAGCTACTTGACTTGTTCTCTATGTTCAGCAGTGGCAGTAGATTTTAAGACATACTGTTTGACAAGCTCTTGCCAAATGTTCAGCTAACCAAAAGGTTTTTTTTGCTTTTGTGAGGAGGGTTCCTGATTGCTTAACCTGTCCGGGATGGATGAAGAAGAAGAACAAGATCTTGAGGTCTTGGAGGAGATGCACACAGGTGAGGAGTAAGTTAGGTAAGTAACATGAAGCAAGCAAATGCTATTTGAGCTGTCACAGGGCTATTCAAACCACTTTCTGCCAGCCTTGTGTTGTGATCTGCTCTTTGCCCTTTAGGGCAAGCAGGCAGCCTGTCTTTGTCAGTCCACTTTTAATATTTCATCTCACATATCCTGTAAAGAAGACAAAACACAAAGATTTCCTGGGGGCAAGGAAATGCCTGTACCGTTGTCCTCAGCAGTGCTAAGTGTGACACCTCAGCTCAGCTTTGCATGGTTAGGCTGTGCTCTCATAGCCATATAGCCTCTCTGCTGCTGAATTTCTGCCTGTCACCACCCTTCACCTCCCTTTTTTGCATACAGAGAAAAGTGTAGACCAAACTCCTTGAGAGAGCAGCTTGCCCATTCTCTGCCATGCCACTTTCCAGCATTATTCACATAATTAGACTTCTACATTTTTTTTCAGGTGACGAGGCGGGCCCCTTTCCAGGAGATGATGCGAATGCAGATCAGCAGGACTCGTTGACACCAGGGTACAGGGAAGGAGAGGAGGTCTTGGGGGATAGTTATGCAAGGCAGCACAGTTCCTCAGAGGCGCAGATTGGTGGCGGTGAGAAGGAGAAGGAGGTGCCTAAGCCACCTTGCTCTGATGGCAGCCTGGTGAAAAGACAGGAGAAAGGGCAAGCAGCAGCCCCACGGCGAGCCCCTCGGGCAGAGCGGCCCACCATCTGCTCCGAGTGTGGCAAGGGCTTCAGTCGGAGCATCCACCTCATCCAGCACCAGCGCATGCACACAGGTGAGCGTCCGTTCCTGTGCGGGGACTGCGGCAAGGGCTTCAGCCAGAGCTCCCACCTCATCCAGCACCGGCGGGTCCACACGGGCCAAAAACCCTACACCTGCGCTGAGTGTGGGAAGAGCTTCAGCCAGAGCTCCAACCTCCTCAAGCACCAGCGCATCCACACGGGGCTCAAGCCTTATGTGTGCGGCGAGTGTGGGAAAATCTTCAGTGACAGCTCCACCTGCATCAAACACCAACGCATGCACACAGGAGAGAGACCCTACAAGTGTCCAGCCTGCGGGAAGAGCTTCAGCCAACGCTCCCACCTCCTGCAGCACCAGCGGGCGCACGACGGGATTCGGCCCTACGCTTGTGGGCAGTGTGGCAAACGTTTTGGGCAGAGCTCTGACCTCATCAACCACGCTCGCACCCACACGGGTGAGAAGCCTTACAAATGCAGTCAGTGCGGCCGGGGCTTCAGTGGAAACTCCAACCTCATCAAGCACACCCGCATCCACACCGGTGAGCAGCCATACCACTGCAGCCAGTGTGGGGAAAGCTTTCGCTTCCAGCCCCAGCTGGTGCGCCACCAGAAGCACCATGCGGAGCAGTTGGGGTAGAGGATAAGGGCTCAGTGGACAGTAGGCAGGTACGTGGTGCTGAAGAGGCACGCAGCTGCTCCCTGGGGCATGAACACCCATTGGGGCATGAATGTTGAGGGTGGGAGTCCTCAGAGCCTTCCCCCTTCCCCTGTGGTTAAACCTGCTTGTGAGCGTTGCCCACACACTCGAGCAGGGAGGGAGGCTGCTGCAGCAGGAACTAGTGCTGTGTGGTAGTAGTTCTGAGGTTCCCTGTAGGGGATGAAGACAAGAAAGGTGCTTATGGTACATTCAAATCCAGAAAGGAGAACATAAATATGTTCCAAGGATCAGTGCCTTTACTGTTATTTTTACTGGGAAGTGATTTTTATCCCTGTTAAAAAAAAGCACAGCTAACATCTATAACTGTGTCCTGTACAAGCTGCCTTGGTTTTGCCATTGTGATAAGGCCACAGTTTGGGATGAGGGCTCCTGCTTAGAGTCTACATCTCCCGCTCGCCAGTACTGGTTTTTGGTGGTGTTAGCATCTATTTATTTTAAACCCCCACAACAATATGCCAGGTGTCTCCACATACCTGTTGTAGGCCCACCTGACACTGTTGAGGTCATATCTATGGAACTGTGTTTTGCTGGGTTATATGTTAGTTGACAGTTCCACACATCCTGCTGCTATTCGACAACTTAGTACTCAGCAGCAATTTTGACAATTAACATCCTAATAGGTATTTTGCTCCAATTCTTATTAAGATGCTTTTGTGTGTGGTACTTTTTGAATGTTTTTATAAGGCTTTTAAAGTATTTAGGATGAATTTTTTAACTGTGATCTTATAATTGTCAGTTGATGAACAGAAAGAGGATGTTTGAAAAATAAGCTATGTCAAAATTTGATTTTATATTAAATGTTAAACATTTTTCTTGTATAAAACTTTTTAACTCAGTGTGATTTTTGACTTGTTAATGATTACAAGGAGGTGATTGTGACATTGATTGGTGATTTTTTTTTTGATTCTTTGAGAGTGGTTTTGAAGTCTTGTTTAATAATGACTTTCTAAGGAATATGGGGGAGGCAGAATTATGAGAAAGTAGAAGGAACTGACCTCTGAAAAGATCTTGCTTTCTTTGAAGAGGAGAATATTACTACTACAGGGAGTATGTCCTTAAAAGGAGTTCTAGCTCAGACAACCACTTGGTACGGGGGAGGAGGGAATTGGCAGTTAATAATAAAGATTTTAGTATGTCTAGTGCAGAAAAACTCACTATAATAAATGCAGTAGTGTATGCTGGAATGCCTCTTCCACCCACAAAGCGAAACAGGGGAAGAAATCACACTGTGCTTGAGGCAAGAAAATGAATTGATCCAATCTATTGTGCTGTGAAATTTTAATTTTTATAATTGCATACAGGCCTCACGCTTACAATGAGTTTTCACAAAGAGATGAGCACCCTGGTGGGGGAAATGGCTAAGGCTGAAGAGGAGGCCCAGCTTGAATGGCCTAGGATCCTGAGGGAACAAGCAAGCTATGAACAGAAGCAATGTGAATGAAAGGGTTGGCTAAGTAATCCAGAAATATCCACACCTCCTTTAACCACCCGCTCCTAACATATAGGGCACAGCTTCATACTCTTGGCAGTAAATCCAATTTAAGTCATTTGGTTTCACTCTACTCACATCTTCTCCCCCGGAGCCTGAATCAATGTCACTATGCTGATTAATTGTTCATGTGGTTGTACCCTAAATTAGATCCATAAAATTATGTACCTTCTTTAAGTGGCAGCTTTTGGAGGGTTCACCTTAAACTGCATTAATCCTAGACTACAGCCCCACAAGCAGTAGCACACACATGGCTGAAAGACTTGGTAATTTTTTAACAGGGAAGAATGAACAGTGAGGAATATACAGCCTAAAAAGGAAATAAACACGCTGTAGTATTGCTGTTAGTTCCCCAAAAAGATGTTGTTTAAAATGTTACATTTTTAAGGCATTCATTATATCCAAGTACAATTCTGGGTTTTATTCTTTTTACTAGTGAGCAATCATCCCCTTCTCCATGACAAAAAGTTGTTCCTCTTTTTCTTTTGAAGATGCACGGGATGCATTGGAGATGCGTTGTCTACATATGCACGGGTGTTCTAAGGAGGACTAGATCTTGAAAAGCCTAACACTTTGCCTTTATCGTTTCTACAACTCCCTTTACACCTCCCACACTGTCAGGAAGATAGATAGCTCCACTGCCACTTTACTGTGGAAAATACGCTGCATTTCTATAGTGCCCTCACCACAGAGTGACCAAAATGGTGCTGATTCTGAAGGGTAGCCACCCTTCTGCCTTGTCAGCTAACGTGTCTCCGGCCTCCCAGGGAAGTATCAGCCGATCCTGCATTCATCCAAGGAAGCAGCAAAGCATTGCAATGGACAGCATCATTACCCATATCTGGACAAGGGAAAGGTGCTGGGTGTTATCTCTCCACAGAGGAGCCAAATGGCAGCAGCCCAGGTGAGCTCCTCAGCACTCTCTGGCTCCACTCCTCTGTTTCTGATTTTTTTTTTTCCACAGCAGGCACACAGCCAGCCTACTGAATGGCATTACCTGAGCGTCCTATGCCTTCATACAGACCTGCTGCTTGCAGGCAGCTCCCCACACACAACCCTGTCTCGACTCTGCTCACACAGGTCTGGCTGCATCATACCTGGGCACTTCACACTTTCCCTGCTCAACAGTTTTTGGCTATATTTTTTTTTTGTGTGTGTGTGTGTCTGCATAGTACATGGGCAGCCAAAAACTGCTGAATCATACCTGCTAATCTATCTTTTGCCTTTGCTTCTCAGGGCCCTCTGTGCTGTTTTGTTTTTTTATTTGTTTTTGTTAGTACTTGTTTGTTGGTATTTATGCAAGCAACGTTAAAAAAAAAAAAAAGCTTTCTTTTGTCAGGCTGCAGTTGCACAAGAACTTTGGACATCTTCCAGGACATCACCTTTACCTCTGGTTCATGCTGTTTCTTACTAAAGTCCTCAAAATTAGTGGGGATGAGCCCCATTTCTAAGTCCACAACATACAATTCAGTTTAACATACAATTCCTTTACCTTTGAAAAGAGGGCAAGGAGTATAAGGAGCAACGACTGAGACATACTCTGTCCTACATCTTCCACACTCTCTCCTAAACATGCTCAGAGTGACAGCAAGAAGGATGAGCAATGGGCCATTTTGGGAGAAGCTTCTTTCCCAGAAAGACAACCAAGAATGCCATGAGAACATACATGCCTGTATGTCTTCTGCTTGATCTCTTGGACATCTCGCTTTCATGTTCCAACTACATAGGCTATCTAGCTCAACTTGGCCCAGACCATGTGTTCTCCGTGAGCCTGTCTTCAGATCTCCTAGATATGTAGCTCTTATAGGAGCATAGTGGACAGCATTGCTCAGTTAGTGGTCCTCGAGGAGCAATTAGTTACTGCACGTGGACTGGTGCGACTAGTTTTATTTCAGAATACCAGATGACCAGGGAATGAGCGTCCAGGTTGACTCTTGTGATTGAACATGGCTGAATTTTGTACGTAACCAGAAGCACTGTTTTCCATTTATTCTCCCCCAGGCTGTTATTACCAACTGCTTCAGAAGCACGAGGTATCCTCTCTCGTTAGCTTAAACAATTTGTCCAATATTTTGCCCTTGGTTTCATTTTTTTTTCCATTAATTGAAACAAGGTTAATCATGAAATCAGTGTAATTGAGATGTTCAAACAGGAACTCAGCTAAGTTTAGCTACAAGAGCTTAATTGGTTTGCCTGCAAGTAATGTGGAGCTTCTCACAGAAGTGCATGGCTATCAGGTCTCCTCAGCAGTGCTTGGGGTGTTGCCTGCACTTTTCCTTTCAAAGATGTTTGTAGTAGTGCAAAACTGTGTTAAGGCTCTTCAAATATTTTTTGAAATGTGTTTTCTGCAGGCTTCATATTACAGAGTATCTAAACTTTTAAACTTCCAGTTCAGTTGAACTCCTGTAAAACCCCTTTTGTTAGGAGCTCAGTGCAACTACAGACTCCTTGATGGGATGAGGGAAGCAAGGACACTTAAAAATTGTTTCAGCTTTGAAAAGGCATCTTTGCTTAATTACAACTTGCCTCTCATTGAGATGACAGGCTGTCCATGGAGACTTCTTGATTACAATATTCTGATGCAATAACTTTTATTTTACAGCTATTTCCAAGACTCAGCCTAAGTTGTCTCTTACTGAAACTGGGGGTGGGGAATTGAATTTTCTGCTTAGGTAATATGCTGGTCTGACAGCCGAGGATCTCTTCTCTCAGAAAGTAGAAATAAGACTGACCATACATACACATATACATGCACTAAAATATACAGATATATATACATATAGATATAAACAAAAAAGCAAAAAAAAAAACCACTCCTCTTATCCTACTTATAGCATAGGTTAGTTTCCACACCTGCTATCCCACATGCACTCCGTCACTCTGGTCATTAGGTGAAAAGTCCATTTGTACATGACTCCAGGTACCATCCTCCTGAACTTGGCAGTTCAGTTGTTCACCAAAGATGCAAAAAACAAGTTGCATCAGTAGCTTGTGGCTAAAAGGGAATGCACAATGTCATCTCAGTAAAGAGGCTGCTCTAGGATGCTTGATGACTATGTTTTTGCTAATTTGACTCCCAGGAACTATGCATACTTGATTACGCTGATGGTTTCAGCTCAAGGTGTATGGGCTTTGGATTTAAGAAAAAAAAAAGTATTCACAGTACCAGCCCACACATCCTGTCTGCATATGCTTAGCAGTAGAGGCCAGGCATGTGAATAAACATTTGTAAGAAGATCTACATTTTCCAGAGGGACCTGGACAGACTAGACAACTGGGCGGTCAAAAACCTCATGAAATTCAACAAGGCCAAGTGCACGGTCCTGCACCTGGGGAGAAGTAACCCCAGACACCAGTACAGGCTGGGGACCGACCTGCTGGAGAGCAGCTCTGCTGAGAAGCACCTGGGCGTCATGGTGGACGACAGGTTGACCATGAGGCAGCAGTGTGCCCTCGTGGCCAAGAAGGCCAATGGCATCCTGGGGTGCATTAAGAGGAGCGTCTCCAGCAGGTCGAGGGAGGTGATCTTACCCCTCTACTCAGCCCTGGTAAGGCCACATCTGGAGTACTGTGTCCAGTTCTGGGCCCCACAGTACAAGGGGGATGTGGAGCTGCTGGAGAGAGTCCAGCGCAGGGCGACTAGGATGATCAGGGGCCTGGAACATCTGCCCTATGAGGAGAGGCTGAGGGAGCTGGGCTTGTTCAGCCTGGAGAAGAGAAAGCTGAGAGGGGACCTGATCTGTGTCTATAAGTGCCTCAAGGGAGGCAATGAGGAGGATGGGGCTGGCCTCTTTTCACTGGTGGTCACTGACAGAACCAGAGGAAATGGCCACAAATTGAAGCATAAAAAGTTCCACGGGAACTTAAGGAAGAACTTCTTGACGGTGAGGGTGACAGAGCACTGGAACAGGCTGCCCAGAGAGGTTGTGGAGTCTCCTTCTCTGGAGATCTTCAAGACCCGCTTGGATGCTGTCCTGTGCCACGTGCTCTAGGTGGCCCTGCGTGTGCAGCGGGGGTTGGACTAGATGACCTCTAGAGGTCCCTTCCAACCTTAGGCATTCTATGATTCTGTGATTCTACATTTTAGACATGTATTCCTCAAACTTTAACTGTGTAGGCCTTCTAAGGTCTAAGATTGCCACAGACTTGAAAGAGAAGACCATGAATAGATAAGATAGATAGTCTTTCTTCTTAGTAATCTCATCTCGTGACAAAATCTTGCAGGTCTGAAGATGGCGGTTTTCTATTTCCCTTTTTGGGAGCAGCAAGAGCAAGGCTGCACCCTCAGGAAAGGTGAGCTGGGAGCCAAGGGCAGCCACAAAGTTCTCTTTGGTCTGACTTACTTCAATCTATCCCCACATCCTCCTATTTGGAATGGATGTCATTTTTGCAGATTACAGGTAGCAGTGTCTTTTTTGTGATTGATCATCTATTTAATGATGACAAATGGATGCAGTAGTCTTTAGGTAAAATATGGCAATGCATCTATCTGTAAGAGGCAAAGCTGTTGTTAGCATTTTGGGCTAAAGCTCTACCAGAGCACCACTTTCCTGGGGGCTAACATCCTCAAGAAAAATCAATTTCAATGTGAGCAGGATTAAGGCCTGCAGAAACTCACACAACTTTAATCTTTGCCTGGAAACAGAGAACTTTAGAGAAAAGTAAATTAAACATTTAACAGACTCTCGGGTATTAAATGTATCCAGTTGGAGCTCAACTCCTCCCACCCTGGAGTACCTATTCAGAGATAAGTGTGCTGACTAATCTGTTGCTTACAGAGACATTAATAATGACTGGGACATGAAAATCCCCCGCACCTGCTCTAGAGAGGGAGGTAATGTAAACAACTTGCTACATAACCAAAAAGTGAAGACTGACTGAAAGCATCACACCTCCTGTCATAAGTGGTGCTTGGGCACTTCAGGCATTTTTCTTTTTTCAGACTAATCTCTCTATTTCACAGATGACCTTGAACCACACATTTGTAACCATACAGTCAAGAACTCAGGCCCAAAGTGGGCCCTAAATCTGAACATACAATAGCCTTATTTGTATGAGGGGTAGCCAGGATCCGCACTGGTATCTACCTTGCTAGTGTGTGCCTTTCTCCATCCTCCAGTGACCTCCTCAGGAGCAGGGCGAGCTCTTGCCATTTCTGTAGTTTCAGTTGGCTTTGAGGTACAAATACCTGCCCTGCTTGGGCGCTTGAAGGTGCCTTTGGTTGGTTTTGTTTGTTTCCCTAGAGTAGTAGGAGGTCCAAATAAGGGGGTCCAAAGAAACACTGAACACTTACCCAAGCTTAAGAAAGTGCTAACAAAAACCTTTTGATTTTGAAAAGGCATCTTGAAAGCCCATTTGTGCTCATTTAGTCAGCCTTTCACCAATGCTCCTATCCAGCAAAAACCCTCCTGCTGCAAATGGGAGCGGGAGGGCCTTTCCTTCCGACAAGATGGGGAATGAGGAGAATGCCAGGCGACCCCGAAACGCCAAAGCTCCGTGTAGCTCCGCGGAGCTGGGGCTCAACGGCCGTTTGCGCTCAGCCAGGCGGCGGCCGTTGGCGCCCGCGCCCGGGGACGCCGCCAGGGGACGCACTGGGAGGGTTGTTGTCCCCCGCCCTCGTGTGTGAGTGTGAGAGAGGGCGGGGCGGCATTCAAAACCGAGCGGGAACTGCAGGCGGGAGCAGCGGGCTCCTTTGAATGGAGCAGGAGGCGAGTCAAGCCCGCCGCCCGGCAGGGCTGGCTGGGAGGGCTTTGTGGTTCGGCCTTCCTTGGGATGGTGGTTTGGGCTTCCTTGGCATGGTGGTTTGGGCTTCCTTGGGATGGTGCCCCGCAGCGCTCAGAGCCGACCTGGGGAGCTCCCGCGGCATGCGGGCTGCCCTGCATGAGACTCTCTCCATAGAGACAGCTTGCTTATATGGTGTTTCTAGCCTGGGGCCGCTGCTGTTGACTTAGTAGAGTATGATCATGAAGACTAGTATTGTAAGATTTGAACCCTGAATCAGTATTTGTCGAGGGTAAAAGCTGAGATACTCAGCGCGGGTAGACCCAGAAAGTTTGGAGTTGAGATGTGCAGCTTTCAGAAGAGGTGCCGTGAGGGAGTGGGGCTGAAGGCACAGGATTTCACCAGCATTGCCTTGGGAACCAGAGTCTCTGTGTTGTTTCCCGTTTTGCAGTGAGGAAGCTGAAAGGCCAAGAAATGGTGTGCCTTGCGTAAGGGTAATACAAACCAGAACCGGGAGCTGCATGTGCCCTGTCTGCTCCTGACTGCTGATAAGGCCTGCTGGGTACGCTCTAACCGTGTAAATGCTGTTCTGATTCCATCAACAGTGTGGGAATCCACATCCATTATTTATAACGTGGAGATGGGGGTTGAATAAAGTTGGTTGTTTATGGAAGGGGAAAAAAAATCAATCCATAAGATTTTGCAGACATAGCAACAAAGAGGTCAAACAGCCAATGAAAGGGGTCTATAGGAAAAAAAAAAGGTTAAGACATTCTTAAGACTTTCTAATAAAATGTGCATGGAAGAATCTCCTTGGCCTGCAAAACCAAGAGTTTATCCTTTGTGTGAAGTAATGGAATCCAAAGAGTACATCTATGGATTTGTTTTACATAAGGAGGCAGAGTAAACTCATGGATGCTATCCAGTGAGCTAGGTATTAAATTTTTAAGGGAGTCTGGTGCTCCACTGGAAAATGTTAGTTTTGTTGTCCAGTAATCACCATAAATAAATAAATAAATAAAAGTGAGAATAGCTTGTATCAGCTGGTCATTTCTTCGCAAAGAGTGGGTGAATTGTTTGTCTGCAGGACAATAAAAACACAGTCTGGTAGCAGCTTTTCCTTTTCCCATTCTCCATGGTGACAACTCAAAAGCAACAATCTTGAAGCTGCAAGCATGGCAAATGAATAATCCTCCGTAATTAGGGATGAGGATATGTCTCCAGAAGCTATGGAAGTACTGCATATTATATAGAGCATTGCTATGTCTTTCCTTTTTTTCCCCCATTTAGAAAGTAAATTCATTACAGGAGAGAAGGGAAATGTACGTGGAATAACAAAATCTGTGTACAGCAAAGCAAACCACTCACTGCATAATGAGGAAAAAATGAGCTATTGTCAGTGGGGAGCAGCAACAGAAAAAGCCCAACTCATTGAGAAACAGCACGGGGGTTTCAGCAGGGGCTGTGAAAGTCAATGACAGCCGGACACCTTTGGCCTGGGCCTCTGGCCTGTGTAGCTGGTACAAACAGAACTGGGATATGTGATGTAGGCATACATGACACCAATAGCGGGAGTGTTGGTGCTCCTTAGACGCCACGGGTGTGATGCAGCACAGCCGGCAATGTGCAAAAGAGACTTGCAAGTTCGTTTTGGGTTGCTGCTTGGGGCATTTAAGGTGTGTGATTCTTAGTGCACAGCTGGCATAGAAGTGGAGGCATTTTTTTTATCTTTAAAAAGTGAGCAGGTGTGCTGAAGAGCCGCCAAGAGGTATTAGAGGAAAAATCTTGCCATTTCATTGAACTGAGTGTGCTTTTAAAAGAGGCCTGTTAACTTTTAGTTCATACTTTTATTAAACTCAGATACAACTATTAGCACCTTGGGATCCAGTTTGCTTTTACACTCACTTTCACCACTCATGGTATGTTACTTCTTTCTGCCAGTTCTTTCACAAAGGACAACGAAAACCAAAGGTGTTTGCCTCCGTTGTTTGCACTAATTCTGCAAATATTACCTACTTATCTTGAAATTATATTGAGCTTGAATTTTAAAAATGTTTCCAGTAACATCCCTGCTTGGGGTTGAGGGAATACCTGGAGGTCTTGAGGGTTTGTTTTGCTTTTTGCAATTTTTGTTTTATAGGGACTAAAAGGTCTTTTTTACAAAATGCGACTTTAAGTCCACATCTAAACTGACTTGGTTCCTTTAGGCACAAAGCTGAAGGTTAACTGAAAATGGCCAAGAAAACAGAGTGGTCAGAGAGGCATTACAAGCGTGACAAAAAATGACAGGCAGAAAGGTACAAAAAGTTAAGTCGCTCCTGGCAAAAGCACCAGTGCAGGTTGGGGTAACTGCCAAAAAGCGATTATAAAGGTCACAAGGGAATTCATATGGGGATCACATCAGGTACATTTCTTTAGTATTAATTAACCTGATTTTTACAATTGCTCTGCTTCTGGTAATTCCAGAATGTAAGAGCAAAAAGACTTTGGATATGGAGGAGGCATTTCTGGACATGCTTCTGAATCAAATCACTACTACTATCAAACATTAGCTAACCCATCACATTACCTAAGAAACTTCCTTTCTGATGTCCTGTTTCCCAAGCAGTAGGAAAAGGCCCTTAAGGAGCCACAAGGTGAATTGAAGGTGATTTTAACAGCACCAGTGCTGTAAAAAGCACATATGGCCCAGCACAGCCTGCTGGCCATGATGTACTACAGAGATTTCAGGCAGCCATAGGATGAGTTCTGCAGTGTCTGGCTTGTGCCAAAAGTCTCTTTGTTCCTGGGCCACCAAGCAATCAGTTAAAGCCACTTTAGTTTCTGTTTCTGCTTGTCCCAAACTCTACTTAGTGGCACAGGGTAAATCTTCACCCACAACTTCCTGTGAAAGATCCCAGCAGAAAGAAAAAAGGAAGGCAGCTCTACAGAGTTTATCAGTAAAATGATCACCACAACATAAAATTTTCAGAATAGCCCAAGCATAATAAACACTGTGTCCTTATATTTTTTAATGTACTGGTAATACTTTTTGTTAATGTTTGACTTCTAAAAGGTTTCATGATTGCTCCTTCTCAAGCATCTGTATTTGTGCAGCCTTCAAGCCCTCCTGGATCTCTTTGGAGCCTAAGTTTTAGGAGGGACCTTGGGTCAAAAGAGACATACTCCTCTCTCAGTATATGGAGACTTAGCTACTTTGCTTAGGACAAACTACAGCTATAGGAATAGTCTGACAGCTTTCCTCTGTCCCATGTCAAACCATTTTGTAACTGGCAGAAGCTGGTCACACCCCAGTGGTGGCACCCATGTGTGGTGAACTCTCCTTACACTCCTGACCAGCAGTTCTCAGAGAATGCTCCCTCCTCTCCTCCCTGCCAAAGGCCAGCACTGCCTGATACTTTATTACTTCCTCCCACGAATTTCTTTTGCCAGCTTTATCTAACTTTGTGGAGAGTATGAAAAAAGAGCAGCTTTCTCCTCAGTGATTACAAAACCAGTTGTCTTTTTTAACAGTTTTGTAAAGTATTGCTTACCTAAAACAAGCTCGTTGGAAGAGGCCAGGAAGGCCTCGGCATGCCTATCTGCATGTAGCAACTACCCACTGAGACACAGAACACAGTTAAAACCACAGTCCATGGTGCTACTGAGGCACTCAAACATGAGATGAGGAGCTGGGAAGGAAGCCTCAGCACACACAGCTGTTAGCGTTGGCTACACAGGAGGCGAGGTAGGCCTACAGCACGTTGCTTGTGGCCTTCCTTGACTTTATCATAACAACTACAAGGGCACGGATGTTTATTTTACAGTGTCAATTCCTTTCCTCTATTATACGCCAGCACAAAGTCTTGGATTCTTCAGGCTCTTTGTCTTGGGCGGTGTATGTTGGAGTTTACCGAAGTTTACATGTATTCCAAGCACTACATAATTTTCTATTTTAGTGGTCTGAGATCACGGCAAAGACACCGGTTGGAAATCTTACAGTGTACTTCAAAGGAATACAGGGATTATTGTAAAGTCATTAATGTTACTATTTATATTTCCATTATGTCATTTTTTTCAGCATCTGAGATCATGTTTTTGATAGCGCACTAAATTTACTGCTGATGCTTGATCCCACTATTGCGCTAAGAGCACGTATGTTTTAGAGAATTCACTCATCGCCGCTTTTGTCTTCTCAGCTAGTCACTGTTGTGATGCTTTATTTTAAGACTACAAACACATCTGTGCCATTGATATGACTCAGACATCCATATCCTGTATGAAAAGGATTTTAATTTTATGCCAGCAATAAAAATTGGTCACTGGAAAATTTATAGTTGGAGATGCTGTCACTGTCACATTAAATGCAATAATCAGGCTTGTTATTCATGAGTTCAAGCATTCTGCAAGTGCTCTAAAAGATGGTGCAGACAAAGACCTCCTATTACTTCTCATCTGAAACAGGTGAATCTTCAGTCTTTCTATGAACCTCTGTCTGCTTGTGCCTCTCTCTGCTGCTTATCTAAGTCTTGGGTCATCAGGGTGATACAGCTATAAAGGCAGAAGCTCTCTCCTAAGTCCCTCATTTTCTGATTTGCTCCACATAGTGCTGCTGCAGAGACATTTCTAATAGGAAAAATAAGGATAACCTGAGGACAGACATCAGTAATTGAAAAACCCTTCAGACTTGTATAGGAAGGTATGGATCTGCCGATAAAGTGGGCAGGAAATCTATGATTCTAGACGAAAGACAGAGCAAAGTGAAGGGTACTGTCTGCATCCAACCTTTGGGAATTACGACCTGCTCTTTTCTGGAGGCTGAAATTTTTGTTTGTCTGGTAAGATTTGTAGAACCCCTAGTCAGTAGGTAATTCTGTCTTCATCGAAAACATCAACACTTTTCCAGGTACTTGGATTTAAGCAAAATGTTGGGCAGTTTAATGAACAATTAAAGTACATTTCTTAAAAGAATTAGCTTACAACTACCGTTTTATAAACTAAATAAATAAAATAGCAACTTCCTAAATTTAGTGTCCAAATGGCCTAAAACATCAGCATCAAGCAATCAAAACTGATCCAAATAAATGAGGAGAAGGATCATATTTTTACAGCTCGTTCCTGCAGGCTTGCTCAAATAAACTCTACAGTGACTGAAATAAGGGATGACACAACTGAGGTAAGAGGTAGGTTTTCAAAGCTCTAGCTTTCAAAATGATTTAAAAGATACAGGTCTCTAGAGACCTTTAAATCACTGTTTTGGCCCTGCTCTGACATAGTCATTGTTGCAGAAGTACTTTCAAATTTCCATGTAAAATGCTTCCTTGGGTGTGCTGGATGTCTGATGAAAAGGATATGCCAATTTAAACGCCCTTTAAATTCATGGTCCCAGAGTTTTCAGACTAACAAAATGCCAATATTTTTTGTGTCAGTATCCTCATGTCTGGTGTGAAATGTTTAATTTAAAAGAACATGTAATGTAGCTCTTTAGAGTTACCATAGCCTTAGAGCCCTCAAATAGAAACCACCCTCTACCCCTTAGTTAACTGTGCTATAATTTCCTGGAAACATACACTGAAGATGAGAAAAGATGAAAATACTTACAGTTTATTATCTCCAGCAATAAAACAGGGCAGACAGACCCAGACACAGTATGCCCTCCAAACTAATTCTCCTCTGGCCAGGGAGACCCTGGACTGGGCTTTATAAAGCTGCACTCATCACTAGAGAAACATGGGGGTAAAAGAGAGTCTCATAGCCATTTACCTTCAAGCATGAATACAGTAATGTCATCAGTTCCTTGGAGATTTTTCTTCCTCTCCGCCAATCCACTCATGGTGAACTGATACGGCAAAGCAGTAATACAGAAATGAATCTGATTTTTATGGAGAACCACAGCTATGTTAATAAATCCAGTATTCCGATCAGTATTGCCAGAGTGAGCACCTAACAAATTTGAGGCCAGTTAGCTCCCAAGTTTCCAGAGTAACAAGATAGATGGCATTTCAGAGGCTGACGATGTCTGTAACACAATAACGTGCTAACCTGTTTCTAGGCCTCATAGGACTCAAGACACTTGATACTAAAATGACATTCTGATCATCTTCCTTCACATAAATTTCATTCTAATTTAGCAGCCAAAAAATAAAGAAATGGCTGTATTATACCCTTGAAAAATCAGAATGTCAGGCTTCCAAATGGTGTGAAGCACTCGCTTCTAAATTCAGCTGTTCCTGAGACAACAGCCACTAAAATTGGGTCACAATTAAGTGAATGAAATGGTTGTAATTGAAAGTAACTTTCAAAGCCTGTGTTCATCCACAGTGTTAATCATATTTCCATTACTGTTACTCCTCTCTTTGATGTCCAATGATGTCCAATGACCAGAAAGGAGTAATCCAATAGCCTAGAACAAAGATCTGCAGTTTTCTCCTTCTCACCAAAACTTCCTCCGTTTTGCTTCTCTAAAACAAAAAGCCCACTAGGCAGAGAGGTCTGTTGGGAGCAGAACACCAGCAAAGCTAGAGCACTGCTTATGATATGATAGAGTAAAATATTCCAGCTTGAAGCTCTACAGGTCATAGCTCAGCTGCAAGGAAATGCAACTGTACCCAAAACAAATCACAGTTGGGGAACAGGGAAGGGGTGATAAAACACATCATGCTCTCATCACAATAAAAGCTACTTTGATCCACTTTCAAAACAACGCAATCTCACTTGCAACTCTCATCACAGTATGAATAGAACTAAATATATTGAACAAACTAGCCCATACTTGTCTCTCTCTCTCTCTCTCTCTCTCTGTTCAGCCCTTGCCAAAGTGACATCTCATCAGTCCTTTTCTTTAGCGTCTGAAAGGACGTAGATTTTCTCTCAAGATTTAGGGCCTGATCAACTGGAGGCAGCCTACAGCTGTTAGAATAAGGCCTCCTCACAGCATGGGGATGATACAGAAAAGGCTCTAAGTATGGAGGCAATTTTGATCCAAATAGAGAAGAGACAGTGAGAGTGAGACGTATGCAGATAGGCCTCTCTCTGTGCATGACACAGGCCAAGAGGCACAAAGACAGCTCAGGGATGCAGGAATAGTATGGATGTGGCTGTCTTCCAGCACAGAGTAGCGGGTACTGAGAAGCAGGGTGCCAAAGACAGTCCTGGCCTCCTTTTCCTGGCAGACTCCCAGAGTCTCTGTGATTGAGTGCTGTTCATAGGAGTCTGTCTCTCACAACAGCCTCGGCTCCCCTGATGAAACAAACAATTGAAACAAAAATCTATGGCTGGTGGCTGTGCAGGTTCACAGAGGCCTGTTTTGCTTGTTGATCTGTATCTTTTCCACCGCAGTTGCCTCATGGTATGAAGCCCATCAACACATGTCCGCAACAACTTCAAACCACAAGGGACATCCTTGTGGGGAAATCATTCTAAGAAGAAAAGAAGAAAGAAATGTGATCAGAAAAGCTCCTGTGGGACACAGAAAGAGACAAGTGTAGCTTTGACAGACACATAACTGAATAGCATTAGCTTTCTCAGCCTTGCATTTCTACCCTCTTGTACATGCTACCTAAGCTCAGGACTAGCAACTTAGCTGCTCTAGTGACAGAGCAGATTTCAAACAGTTCTCTTTTCCCAGCAGCCTCATCAATCATCAGTAGTCCAGGCTGCTGAGGATGTTTTTCATATGCTGAATGAATGCATTCGGCACATGTGGTCCATATACATGCATTTGCCCATGGGTATGAATCCACGAAAGTCTGTCATCCCACTCCATTAAGATTTCTCCTGAGCTCTGTCACACAATTTCTTGATGCTGTGTCCTAACCCAGAGCCTTTCAACCCCTCTTAAATAAGGCTCAAAGACTCCTGTAAGCCAAAGAAATTCCATAACTTGTACTTCCCTGTACTTCCCCAGTTTCAGGCACAGGGGGGCTGTTATCCAGGGATGTTAACCTGGGGCTGTTATCTCTCCTCCATCATCAAGTCCCATATAGGAATTATTTCCCCTTCTAGCTTCCTAAATCCGCAGTGACTACCCTCTTCCTAATGGTCGCCTCACATACTCCCCTTATCTGGGGCTCCCCACATTGGGTCTCCAGACTCTACCCTTTGCCTGGAGAGCTACCTTGTTCCTAATAAGCCCTGCCTACTGGCTCCCTGCTCAGCCTATTTGGGTCAGGAGAGCCAGACATGGCCTCACTGTTTTCTTGGGGTCCTTTTTCCTCTTCTTGTCGGAGGCGCTGAGGTAGGCCTGCTCCCTGGCCCTGTACGAAGGGCCTCGGCTCAGCTCTCTCTCACTGTAGGGGGGCAGGGTGTCCTCTTCTTCGTCCTGCTGAGGCGGCGATGGCGACCGCTGTGACTGTTGTTGTGGCTGCTCGGATTTGTAGGTAGAGGGTGGTGACCAGGCATAATAGG
The DNA here is from genome assembly GCA_013389825.1 of Crypturellus undulatus. NCBI lineage: Eukaryota > Metazoa > Chordata > Aves > Tinamiformes > Tinamidae > Crypturellus > Crypturellus undulatus. Next base: position 1,937,179 of record VWPW01017552.1, on the reverse strand, counting down.
TTCCCCCTCCTCTTTGGCTGGGTTGCGAGCTCAGCTTTGAAGGGGTTTCGCAATGGTCACTGCTCTCATCGTAGCTTCGGGACTTCCTCTCCAAGACACTGCTGAGGTAGGAGTGATCATACTTCTGGCTCCCTCCGGGTGTCCGGCTCACCAGCCTGGGTAGATGCTTCTCCTCATGGGCCCGTCTCCGGGGCGGGCTATATGACCAGCCCCGATCCGAGTCTGTCAATGGCTCTCGGTTCCCTCTGCTACGCTTGGTGTAGTATTCTTCCATGGAGCTGTCCTGGTGGTGCAGCCCTCCGCTCCGGCCGCCGTGTGACTCTGACCGCTCAAAGCGCCGAGTGTCCTGGCTGTCCGCTCGACGGGTCCGCTGGCTGTAGGACTCTGCAAAGGCTGCCAGCTCGTCCATGGAGACAGCCGGCACTCCTACAGAGAAACTCTTACGAGACAGCATCTCAGACTTGGATCTCTGCTGGCTGGAGAAGGAAAGAGGTAATGTTAGGCACAGGGCAAGATTAATCTGAGCTCATCCCCCTGGCTGCCTTCAAAGACAATGAAGGGAAAGAGGCACTCCTGAGGCATGATTCATCCAACCTGTTTTCAACATCTGCTGTAGGAAGAGATGTATGACATCCTAAAAATGCCTGCTTCCTCCTCCGGACTGTTAAGGCAGTTTAGTGTGGCTAGGTCAGTTCTAGCGTTAGAGCATCTAGTTCTAGCGTTAGGGAGGCAAGGACTGTGCCTTCCTTGTCTCTACTTGTCTTCAAGCCTGTTTGCATATGTCTGCCTGGAGAAGCCCAAGAACCTGACTACAGAAGCACACAGTAGGGCAATTCTGAGGCAGGTGTACAGAGGGTTATCTGACACTACAGCCCACTACTGAGAGAAAAAAAATGTCCGCCATTGCTTTTTGGAGACTGGACTGCTGGTGTATAAGGGAAGAAGTGAAATCTCTGCTCTAGGCAGGGAACGCAGGTCTTGCTGCAACACAGCACTTGGCTGTGATTCCTAACAAAGCGTACCAGCACTGAGAACTGCTGGAAGAACAGGTACAAATCTCAGGCACTTTGAGCACTTTGAAGAGAGTGGTTTGGTTTCCTATTGGGACACTATTGATCCTATTGATCTCACTGCTACATCCCAACTAGAAGAGGACCAGCATCTAGCTTGGCCCAACTAGGCAAGCTTCAGCAGACTTGCAGGAATCAGACTGATTCTGTCCTCTCCAGTTTCTATGTCTCCATTGTGAACCCCTCTGTCCTATTAGACAGAACCAGAGCAACAGGAAAGTGTACTTGACCCTTCTCCTTTCCTTACCTGTGCCGGTAACTGTCCCTCTCATCTCTGTAATCAGGGACAGCCTGTGACGTTGATGTGCTGCCCCCACCAATCACTCCTGCCCAGTATTCAGCATCCCCATCCAGGTCCCCTGAAGGAGGAAGAGGTTTCCTTCGCACTTGACGGTAGGGCTGCCGGAAGTTCAGGTCCTCCTCATGCAAGGAGCTGAGTTCAGAGATGGTGTTGTTATCTGTAGGGAACATCGCAAGAAAGGAATGAAACATCCTTCACTCAGTAATATGTATGAGCAAAAAAGAGAGGACAGGAAGAGCATGTTGGATTTGATTGCATCTTTTTCAGAAAGAAAAGCTTGCAAAAAAAAGCTGAGCTGCCTCCCATTAAAAAGATAAAAATGGAATCCAAAACCCTTCTCCAAACTCTTGCTAAAGACCTGTGGGTCTCAGCTTGGATGTAGAGCTGTTACTGACCCCACAGGAGACTTCATGCCCTTATGAATGGGTAGCTGGTGGCCAGGTGGTAATATTATACTGATATATCAAATGGCACCCGGTGCCTGTGCTTAGGCAGCTGAGTTCAGTCCTCATGCAGAAGTCCTCAGCGCTGCTTCAGTAACATGTGTGAGCTTTCCTCCCTTGAGAGGTGGGCGCTCTGCTTGGTGGAACTGCACCACAACAGTTGTGCCGCCTCCCCCTTGCTGGTGTGAGACAGGCTGGCTCTGGATTTGGCCTGACTTGCCCAGCTAAAACAAAACCAACCCCCTCAAAAAGAGATTAAAAAAAAAAAGACTGAATGACAGTCAGTCTCTACCCTGTCAAACACACTGACATCTGCAGGCCTGACATCCCAATCTGGAGAAGTCTTTTTATAGAAAATCTTGTGGGTGGAGAAGACAGTGTGCTCAGCAATGACTGTTTTAGAAGTACATATAATTTGTTAGTTATGCCTAATCTATACAGAGTCTTGATGTAATGCCATTCCCTAAAGCCTCTACCTTCCTAGATTTGCAGCATTTCAGGAGCCTGATCTCAAAGTGTCTCTACCTGATACGTGTTAGCTCTGCATGAGGCAGATGCTGCCCTGAGGAACTGTGCTGGGCACGTGTCAGCCTCCAGCTTACTGCTGTCACCTGTGTGCACAACAGCTAGAGGACCCAGCCCGCCCCACAGCTGCACCTCTACCTCATCGTGTGGAAAGTCCTTCACTTGGATGCAGTAAGTGCACACTTTGTTTATTAAAAAAAAAAGCCTGCAAGACACTGTGAGAGCACAGTGAGGAGTTCAACATGGAAGCTCAATTCTAAGTGTGTATTATGCCCCATCACCACCTTTTTCCCCTTCCCCTGCAGCTGACTGCCAGCCCACGAGTATTGATGCATTCACTAGCTCTGATCTTATATTGACCAGTGTTCTAAAACCTCTTGAAAATCCCCTTGACTCCTCAATGTATCCTGTACTCCTTGCTCCCTTTCCAAGGCAATAGCCAATCCAAACTACCTTTTCCCATCCTTCAAAACCTACTGCAGTCACCGCAGCCTCCAAAAAAACAAAACAGCTTTTAAAAAAATCACCTCTTTGTGTCCCCACTCTTACAGTGTCTTACAGGCACTGCTCTGTAAGACTAGAAGTTATGGGCACAATATCCCTATTACTAACACAACTATTGACTGGAGAAGGCATGTATAAGAACCTGACTTTTCAGACACTGGTGACCCAAAAGTTTAATTACCTGAGTGGCTGATTTTCATGAGCACTTGTCTCCCATACCTTGTTCGTACTAATGAAGGTGATTAGGGAAGCAACAACTCTTTAAAATCAGAACATATCCATTGATGCCTAAAATCTAAATTTTGTCCAGCCAGAACTCCATTTCCTCCTGTAAACCCAAGAGGAGTCTTTGAGGCCAAACCAGTGAACTGTCAATTTTAACTATGAGTTTGCAGAGTCTTTTTCAGGTCAAAGAAAAAAAAAATCAAAACATGCTTGTTCCTCACATCGTTCTCGCATCCTCCTAGCTGGATCAAACTGAGCCAGTTCTTTCTCAACATAGTATAGCACCTTCATGGAGTCCCTGTCCTTGTCAGTTTGGATTCTGTATCCTTTGCGCACTGCTGGGGAGAAAAGAAAAGCATTTTGAAATGAACACATCTAAGTCCAACAAGACTTCCAGAAAACATTGCTTCTATAGCTGAGTTCAAGTCTGCAAGTAGGTAGGCTGTGTCTTCCAAAACAAAACAAGCCAGCCCTTGCTTCAGAAGATATTTGTCTGTAAAGTGGAATGTAAAGTTGTGAGCAGCTATGTAATTTATGAAGTTTGCAGCAACAGCAAAAAGATGTTTTTGGAAATGCCCAATCTGGAAGAAAAGATGCACAGAATGGTGCCACTGCCACAGTGATTTTCCCTCATTTAGGGGATAGTGAGGAGAAAAGTAGCACTCACATAGCCTTCCTTGGCACTGCAGAGATCTGTCATGGTATGGGAAGAGCAGCTCCAGATCAAGCTTCCCCTGCGCAGAAGGGGCAGCAAGCACCCATTGTGCAGGGGGAGCAGAGGGCTGAGGCTCCACTACAGCCTCCTCGTCCCTGGGAATTATGTTCACACAGAGCATGCGGCCAGAGAAGCTCCATGGAATTACAGTAGGTCCCATAAAGCAAGTCACACATTTGAGATTTACACCAGATCTAGTGATGGGACCAATCAGGTGCCTATGAAACTGCCTGCTCTGGCATTTTTTATGTGTTGATTACTCCATTTGCAGGGGAGGATTGGGCAGTTTTTTGGCTTTGTCACCTTCCCCTGAGTGTGCAGAAGAGAAGCCCCTAGAGACCTGGAGCCACAAGAGCTCTGACTCTGTCAGGCTGGCTCCCTGCACACTTGCCCTCTAACCCTGTGAAGAGCCTGGCTACCTCAGGACAGGCAACATTCAGCGTGCGCAGGGCTCCAGCCACCCCAACCTCCGAGAGGCTTCCAGAGCAGATGATTTAACAAAGGTCCCAGCCTGGGGCTGTGCGAGCGCTAACACAGTTCAACCTTCAGAACAGGACTACAAATCTAACCCTCAAATTCAGCCTCATTGGAAAACAGCTATGGAGACTCTCCACTTACCACCATGAAATGAACCCCTTTGCTTTGCATAACTTAATATGTTATCTTGTGTGAATACTGTAGTGTTGCATGAGCACTGCTGTCATGATCCAACCGTACTTTGTGCATTTTAGCCTGCATCCTGATACATTAAGCTACCAACGTATGGGTTTGATGGTGTATGGCACAGTATGCACTGTGTGGGCAGAGCAAGGACTTGGCAGAGGTATTCTTAGGCACCTTCTGTCCTAAACTACTGTGTGTGTCTCTCTGCACTACTTAATAACGACGCTCTGCTTCAAGAAATGCCTGTGCTACAGAAATGGGTAGAAGATGCCTGTAATAATCCTACAGGTTGCTTTACTGTGAAAAGGAAAATGCTTTACTGCGTATTTTCATTGTGTGTTTGTAAGGTAAATAACCAAATCCTGAAAGGTGTCTTGGCTATCTGTACTTAGGAAAGGTATTAGATGTTAAGACATAGTATGGCTCTAGCAGGCTTAAGCGTTCACTGTGTCTCCAGGGGATACCCAGACAGCTCAGCTGCCTGCAGTCTGGAGTTTTGCTGCATTTTAATATCACCACCAATGTGCACAGAATGACTGTAAATGCACACAGTGATCTGCAGAACACAAGAGACTTTGCCCCTGCCTTCTGAAGCAAAAGACCATCACATCTGTTCAAGCAAGGTTGCTGCTACAAAGACGGGCTGCCCTGACCGGCAGGCGAAGTGACAACGACTCCAGCGCTCACAGAGCTGGCACAGAGGCAGCAACAGCCAAGCGAGGTCCACAGTTTGCCTCACCATCGGGGCTGACTGCCAGAAAGAAAGAGGCCTATTACTGTTATTTCATCTAATGTGTGTACTAGGAGCACAGCTAAATTGCCACCTCATTTTCACACAGGCCAACAGACAACCATCAGCTGGAAATGATTTTGACCTACTAGTAACCTTTGGGGAACCTGAACTGGCAGCTTCCAGAGGCTGTCTCCCTAGAACCGCTACTTACTCTAGGGCTGTGCCAGATATTTATTTAGGCAACATCTATAGCTCCTGGAACTGATGGAGAATTAGCTAGGCTTCACGCTAACTTCATGCTCAACTTGCTATTGCAGCCGTGTATCAAAAGGAAAATTAATCTTGTGGTTAACTCTCTAAGCATTTAGAAATTAACATTGGAATTAAATCTGCAAAAATGACCGAGAGCAGCTCACAAAAAGTAATTTCCATTAGGAATAATGCATATTTTGCATCTAACTTTTTTATCAAATACTTCTTGCAATGATAATGAATGTTCAATGTCTTGATTCCTTCATTTAAAGAATCCAAATCCTTCAGGCTTCTCCCTTGTGCACTCATCTATAAAATGTCAAAATATTTCAATAAAGGCTAAGGGCTGAATATTTTTAGGCTAATTTTAATTATAAGAAAATGAAGATGAAGAGAGGTTAACCGCTTGCCCAGAATCATTCACTGAAGTCAGTAAAAATGCAACATTCTTCTCTGTTAGGCCACATTTTCTCCCCAAGAAGAGCTCATAAATTTCTAGTACTGTATAATTGTGTGTTAATTTGTGTAATGCTAGACACTTAATTCTTCTGTGGGTGGAATGAAGACAGACAAAACTGCAGATTGTTTCCCTCCCCAGAAAGGTCAGCATTACTGTTCTTCTCAGACAAGCATGGTTAGAAAGTAAGAGAGACCTTAAACACCTTCCACACTAAAGGTCTAGAGTCCAGCTCTCAGACCAAAAGCTTCTCTGTCTGAACGGTTCGAGGAAACTATGCAAAGGTCTCACCTGTAACTACTGCATTTAAAATAGGCAGAGCACACACCTAATTTACATGTTGCCAACACTCCTAAATAAGAGAGATAGAACGGTTTATTTTCTTTTTCTTTTTTTTTTTTTTCCCATCTAGCCCTAAGTTTAGGAATGAGTTCCTACACATCCTTGGGACTTCCTTGAGGTGAAGGGAAGGCAGAGACTTGCTGTTTTGATGGTGACATAGTACTGATCAGCAAATATAGTCTAAACTGAGGAAAATCCTTGCTTGCTCATATAGCTTTTACATAACTCCAGGAAAATTTCCTAAATGCCTTTGTTTGCTGACTAGATCACCTCACAGGGTTTGTTTCTAAGCCCCAAAGCCATCTAGGGCAGAAGCTGTCATTTTTAGCCTGGGAACCAGGATTACAGAACTCCCAACTCTTGTAAAACTCCAATGACCATTTTAAAATAAATTTGACAGCAGGATTGAGGTCTCAAAGATAGCAAATTTTCACAAGTTTCAGATCAAGCTTACACTGATTGTGTGGAGGATGCAGAGACCATAATTAGTGCTCCTTCTGGACAAAAGTGGTCATTATAAGCTAAACCATTACCTGTTTTGCTTAGCTGACTGTCTGGACAGCTGGCAAGCAAGTAGCTTGAACACTCACATAATTTGTTTTCTCTTCTACAACCTGCAATTAGGGAGTATTCTGGCTTTATGGAGAACCTTAAGAGACAAGGTGCAGGATATCAATCTTCCTTAGCTCCACAGTTCAAAGAACATCTGTTGTGCACAGTCCCTTGCCCACCAGGAACCTGATCCAGACTGAGGGTTTGTCAGTGTTGCTGCATTAAATACGAATCAGCAAAGATGAAAAATCTCTACTCTGCTACAACACTCAAAAATGTATAATATTGGTTTTCCTGGCAATATTTAGGACTTCCAGTCAAGTTCTGTGTTGAGGACCCAAGTTCTACCAGTTTGGGTCACACTAAATAATAAATACTTCTGTGTATGTAATAATTGTGAGATGCTAAGACACATTCCATTTGTTTTTCAAACACATCCACAGCTTTTTTCATTTTGTACTTGTGCTCTGCTACTAAAGTACAGAAAAACTGAGTGTTTGGCTGTGATCTGATTATTTAAACACTTCTAAAGTTCCCAAAGCTAATCCTATGTTCTATATGCAGTCACATTTTACAGAAAGGAAAAAAAAAAAAACACTTCTGACCTTCCTCATTTTCTGACACTGAATTTTGCATTGGATATATTCTGCTTTGGGTTAGTGACTGATTTCCTATTTCAAAGTGGTCCATTACAGGCCCTTGTGATTTTGGTGGGAAAAAAAAATATGATTATTGAAGGATTTCTTTTTTGTTAATTCCAAAAAGGTTGCTATACTGACTGGGGCAGGGGAAAGATGTAGAAAGCTATTCCAAAAGTTTAATTTTTTGAATATGCTGCTTCATAGTGCCTTTTTAGAAATGTCTTACCACCACACTATGCTATGATCAAAGTTAACACTTGAGAATTAGTGAAGCGCCTTGAAATTGTCCATACAGCTGGATCAATAGCAAACATACTGTGTCAGTAGGACAAGGGCAACACAACAGTTGCCTCTGTCTTGGTGAAGGTCACTTCTCCCACTGCAGGACATTTGAATTTAGGCAGCACTCTGATCCTGAAGAGTGGCTGGATGTGGTTATATAGTCACCTTCCTCTCCTGGAAGGTAGCTTCCTTTGCAGTTGAGAAGCGACCTTCACCAGGTCACCTGTCTCACCCTGCGTATCTGCATTGATCCATATCTCCCTTCCAGCAACTAGGCTTTTATTGCCCACACTCTACAAACACAAAGGCTGAACTAGCAAGGCAGCCTACTGGCTGCCATGAGGCTGGGGAGGGGGTCCAGGCCCAACAGCCCTAGGGCTGAAGCGCAGAGGAAACATCCCCCACATGCCCAGATTGCCACAGGGACAGCAAAACACACTGCAGCAAAAAACACTGCCAGAGGAGGGCAAGCAGCGCCCTACTCAGAGCAGCAAGAGCAGCTTGCAAGGCTCTACAGGGAAAACAGCCACTGCCTCTGCTCCCCTGCAACCACCTTGATCCTAAAGAAATAGAAGTTTGCTATAGGGAGGGATCCTACCCTTCCAAATCACACTGGTGTAATTGGGTCCCCTCAGACTGATACTTGGTTGATGACATTGGAAAAGTTGGTCCACGTAGCCCTAAGGGATGGAAATGTTAGTGGCAGAACAAGGATGAAAAGGCAGTTGCTCTAGATTTCTTCTCTCACACCACTCTTTCAGTGCCATTTGCGCCTCGCCTTCCCAGCCCTGCTCTGAGTCCAGGATACACATTTCCTAGCAGTGCAAATTACCGTTTTGGCTTCCTCCGCTGGTCTCACTTGGGGCCAAAGGAGGGGGGTGCGACTTATCCCTCAGCACAGCAGGAGAGGGTACACCAGCGACAGGAACAGTGGGGATGTAATAGGGACCTGGCATGGAGGAGACCACAGGAGGGTATCCAGCTTTCGCGGCCTTGCCTGCTTCGTACACTAAAAAAGAAAAAACACAGCTTTCAGCATCATACCAGTCTCCTCTGAGACCAGGAAAATTGCACACAACCAACCTTAGGAACAACCCAGCAAGAGACAACTCAACAAATCAAAAGACAAAAGGGCCAACCTGAACTTCTCTATATCTCAAAGGGCACAAGGGGGAAGTTTAAAAAATGCTATGGCAGCTTAACTTGTCGGGTGAATGCTCCAAGCTGCCGCGACTGGAAGACATTCAGTGTGTCTGCATTACCGCTGTCACAGTTTAGTGGCAGTTCAACTCTAAAAACAACCGATGACTCAAGCTGCAGGGATGAGGCTCATGAAACTTGACAGATCTGCCTGAGCCTAACTGGGAACCTTGATGGGTTGTAAGGATTTTACACTGGTGTACGGGGCAGCTGCTTTGCGGTGCCAGGAAGACACCTCCCAGGATGCGCTCAGCGCTGCCCCCGCACCACTCGCTGACAGGAGGACAACTTTGGTAGGGGAGCACGACACTTCCGCGACGCGGGCCCGGCTGCCGAGGCAGGGAGGGCTCGGCAGATAAATTTGTAATTAACTTTGAGCACTCAGCCGTCCAACACCGGGTCAGATGCTTCGCTCCCTGGGAACTCGTTCTTTAGTCAGGCAAAACGCCCAGGGCAAAGGGGGGCACCTGAGCACATTGCCTCTCCCTTGCTGGCCGGGAGCAAAGGAGGTGCAGCTGGAGGGCTGCATCAGGCTCGCGCGGGGTCACTCACGCGCCCGGGGACAGCAGCAGGACTCAGGGCAGCAGGGGAGGCGGACATAGCAGCAGCAGCTGTGTGGGCAGCACTGGCACCAGCAGATCCCAACCAGGAGGAAGAACAGGAACGCCCCAAGGATCACCAGGCCCACAAAGACCCATTCTGGAAAAGAAAGGGAGAAAAAAAGACATACTTAGCAGACTGCACTCCCCTCTAGAAGATAATGGCAGCATCCTCCTCTCCCTGGATGTACAGAGGCAACACAGATACATGGGGCTTTAAAGGCAGCAGATTCCCTCCTTGCATAGGACTATACCCCACCCTGTGTCAAGGTGCAAAGGACACATCACAGTGAGAGCCAGTTACTGAAATGTGGTCCTTCCCCACTGCCTCTGGGAGGGCAGGAGGGCTGCCGGGGAGGTGAGCGGCACAGAAATCCTCAGGCCCCACAGCAGAGCTGAATGAACATAACGAGACGTGCGCCTCCCCCAACATCTGACCCCATCGAAGACACATTCATCCTGACCATGTTCATGCTTTGCCTGTGTGTTTGCTCTCTATCTGTATTCTAGTTTTAGTGGGACAAACGATGGTGCAAAGCATGCTATAAATAACTCAGTAAATGAGCCAGGCCTGCCCCTTCACAACTAGGCCCACGCAGGCAATTATTCTTTTGAATGTGCTGAAAGAACATCCTATTCAAGCATTGCAGCTAGCCAGGAAACCTAACAACCATTTTTTTTTCTTATTGCTGATGCCTCAGACAAAATGCTCCAGGCTCCAAAATGGAACGACTGAAAAACACAAGTGACAGTGCAGAAGAGCTGGTCCACACAAATCAGGCTGGGGTTTAAATGGGCTCCGTTCACATTACATGGAAAACGGAGCCAGAAAATAGTTCAGGCTTTGCTGCCAGGAAATCTGTAGCAGCAGCAGCCCTGGTGGCAGCGGGTGCTCAACCCAAACCAGGGCAGCTCCCAGTTCTGTGCCACCCCGTGCGTTGTAAAGGACTGTGTGCACAAGGGTGCACCTACCACCGTGCGCAATTCCCTGGGTTAAAGCGATGGTCAGTGAACATCTCCTGACCAGGAAACTTCATGACTGTGTGTCTATAATTGGTTTTAAATCAGAGATACAGAAACCTATCTAAAATTCATACCCCTGGCAACAGGGGAAAAATCTGTGGGGAAAAGGGGGATGCCTAAGGGGGAATAATCACTTGAAAAGGCACTAAGAAAGAAAATACAGTAGTAGTGGGGCTGCCCTGTGGTGGGTTAGGGCAAATACCAAGAGAAAAGAAAAAAAGGGAAAAAAGGGAAGCAGATCACTCTTCCCAAACTGAAGGGCCTCCTAAGACACTGCTATTTAAGTTGAAGACTGTTTTTACACAACGATTGCAATGTGGGTACACAATCACAGTGGGAAATGAATTTGGTCACTGAGTTGAAAAGACACGGAAAAAATGTTTGTCCTGGAACTATCAAACAAATATTTTTATAGTTCTTAATAAAATGCAAAAATGAGAAATTTTCATTTTTGATTCATTATCCATGACACTTTGCTTGAACAAAAGTAAAATGCTTTGTTTTGTTGGAACTTTCCTTATCTCTTTTACAAATTATTCATTTTTTTTAAATGGCATTTAATTTAGAAGTTACGATTTCCTTAAAAAAAAGTCAGTGAAAGATCTGGCATTTACAAGTCAAAACATTTCAGAAGTGTGAAGTGAAATGTTTTTATTTTTTGAATATTTATTCCTTTTTTAGCGGAAACAGCTTAATTTCATTTCAACTTGCATCAGACTTTGGTCCTTGTGGAATTATTCCTTTTTTTTTTAATGTTACTATCTGTTGAGAAAAGAAATCAGCTAATGAATAAAGAAATGCCAGGAGGGAAACATTTCTGAAGAGAAAAATAACAGTTGAAATTAGATTACTATTTACTCCTCAAGCAATGGTTCTGGGAGCCATCTTATTTAATATTTTCATGAATGACCTTGGAATATATTAATACAACTTGAGTATGAAAGGTTTTAGGAAAGCACTGTCAATAAAGATGAGGATTGGGCCAGCTGTTATTGGGTCTGTAATAAGAAGCATGAAATTCAGCAATACTAAATTTCAAGGTCATACATTCAAGCTTTAAAAACAATAACTTTCAATTGATGAAACTTGAAACAATGGAAAAAGAGAAAAATGGATAGGGCATACTAGTCCATATATAATACTATAACTACTTAAATGATAGAAAAACAACAACAACAACAACAAAAAGGAAATTTAATCTTTTGTGTAGTAGAGAAGGGATTTCTGGTGGAAAGAAGGAAATATTAATGCTATTGTACAAGGTATGCATGTAACTTCAGAAGAAGTTAACAACAGTACACAGCTTTGGTCATCTCTGTGCAAGAAAAGATGAATGCAAGCTAGAGTAGATGCAAAGCGTGAATTTTAGGGTCATCAAGCAACTAGATAGTCTGCCTTGCAAAAGGAGAGAAAAAAAATGGCTGCATTAGTCTACTGAAGAGAAAGCTGAGTGTCTGTGTAGCTCCTGCCTGTAAATACGCTGTGAGTATGAACAGCAGGAGGGAAAAATAGGTATTATAGTTAAAGGTCCTAAATAAATGGGTATTTAACAAACGTGAATAAGAGCAGATGAAAACTAGAAGAGGCATATCAAAGAAAGCCATCCGGTGGGACGGGGGAAGGCCAAAACCTTACTACTCTTAAGCTTGCTGATCTTATGAAAAGGATGAAATTACATGGTGCTTGGGATAGTAAGCAAGATGGTGAGCCAGATTATCCTTTCCAATCCTCCACTTCCTAATCTCAAGGGAATCTTGAGATTATTCCGCTATCCTACCTCGGGCCAGCAAAGGCCTGGTGGCTCTTCCTTTGCCAGTTGCTCTCTTGGACTATCACTTATAAGAGCCGAAATAGTAATGCATGGCACACGTGACCAGCCACAGCTATGCAGTAAAACTCAGTTGTCAAATCTCTAGAGCCATCAGTGGCCTGTTCACCATCACGCCATAAAGGATGAAAGCCTGGTGCAGGAATAAAAAGTCCATTTTAAGGGAATCTGTGGTCTTTCTGTAAGTGTTCCAGGAGCATAAAGATAGGCCAGGTGTAGTTTTCACATTGCCCATTGCAAGATACTCACTCTGCAGGAGGAGGGGATGTTTGAAATCAGTGTCTCAATCACAGAGGTCTATGAATCAGAAAGGATTTTGCTTCATAGAAAGAGCATTTGCTTCTGTCATAAGATGAAGATTACAGCGAAAGAGCCTGCTGCCTCTTCCTTTAACTACAAAACTGGGAGCACATGCATTTATGCCTGCAATTCCCGAATCTTTCCCCTGTTATGACAATTGTTGTCTTCTATCACATCCTTCCAGATACAAAACTGTGACACTGAGATTCAAACGATTACTGAGTTGAAATGCTATGGGTCCTCTGGAAGCTACAATTCTGTGCTTGCATGATTATAACTTTGCTTATTCGGGTAAGCAGTAATCTTAACAGATGAAACATGTTTTGTAATGCTTTTTGCAGTTTCTTGTTGTTTATACATACGCAGTGGGGGTACCAGAAAAACACCTGGTCAACATAGCAGAATTAACTATCCATTCTGGAAAAAAGTAAAATAAATAAATAAATAAAAAAATAAAATAAAAAATGGGGCAATTGAAAATGAATTTCTGTATAAGCTGAAAAGACCAAACCTTCTCCTGCCATGATGAAACTTGCAGGGAGTTTAAGGTGACACTGAAGGTTGGAGGACGTTTGCCTTCTCGCCATTTGCATCTCTGGGACAGATTTACCGAGTTTCACACATTCATGCAGAGTTGCATTTTTACACAAAAGTGTGAAAGAAACACTCCTTTGGTACTGTCAGGGGATGATCAGATGACTCCAGGGCTAAATGTTCTCACAGCTCTTCCCCTTCAAGGACCATCTGTTGCTCAGTGTCTATTTCCTCTTTAGGTAGGTGTCTAAAATTGGTGGCTGTCCAACTCGTTTGCCTAGCTAGGAATTTAGCACGAGCAGAGAGCTCATGCTTGGTCCAAAACCACCTGGTCTTACCTAGGTAATGTCCTGGTCGTGCAGCACAAGAGCAACCGTGCCCCTGACAGGTTGCTAAGCCCATGCTCTATTGCCAGCACCTCCTGTGCTCCCATCTGCGGTAGCTGCTATAATAGTACCCGCAGCCCCAAGCTGGCGGTGGGCGGTGTTAATCACTACCGCACGGGAGCGGCTGACGTCCAAAACCGCACGAGCACACGAGGCTGCTGAGGTCTTGCCGGTTGGACCGGAGCTCCTTGTGGGGAGAGCTCAATGTAAAACCTCTCACGAACAGTGCTGGCCCTCCTGTCCCGGCACTCATCCAGGGACGACTTTAACCATCTCTGTATGTTGCCTCCCAGCATGACCATCCCTCTTCCATTCCCAGCATCGTCTCTCAGTTCTCCAGCCAGCATATTTTCCTAATAAGCGAGAGGCTTCCCCAGATAAGACACATGCAATAGTGAAACACACACCACATAAAAGATGTTGCAGAGGGATAAACAGACAAGATGACAGAGGACTGGATAAAAAAGGGTGAAATGGCTGAATACCTGGCATAATCTCCACAGCAAAACTGGGCAAGAGATCAGCAAGCAGCCCTGTCCTGCCTAGAAAAGATAGAAGGAGGAAAAGAAGGAGAGAGGTTACTGCAGTAAAAACACACTTCCCAGCCCCTCGCCTTAGCCTCCAGGCCCCTTCTCATCAGCCCACTTGCACTCTGTTAAGTGAGCTCCCATCAGTCAGAGAGGTCATCCGGCACCGTGCCTGGTGTTCGCCTCTGCACTTCTGCCATTTCTCTGTCCTTACATTTGATCTTTATCAGCAGGGCAGGGGAAAGAATTTGTAAGAGAGTTTATTTGATCTAGGCACAAAACGACAAGAGGGAGGTCCCCTCAGCATGACTGCAAGGCTGTATTTTTCTAGCCAGTTATGCTTCACACACACAAAAAAAATCCTGGAAATGCACAGCAGCCCTCAGAGATTCGTTTTGCTTTTCAAATGGACTGATGCAGGTGGGGTGAACGTAAAACGTCTTTTACCCAATGGCCTTGGTAAGTCAGCCACATGCGTTCAATACAGGCAGGCGGTGCTCTCCACGTGGGAGAGGGAGCTTCAGGAAAGGATTCCTGAAGCATGACTATGGATATCTGCCATTTAGTTCAAGATCCATGCACAGTTTGATGGCATTGTGTGAATGAGGGCAACTTTCAAGTGAAGCAAGCCAATCACGGAAGGATTTGTGTAGGATTTCCTGGGACCACTTTGCAAAAGAATAACAACAAATCCCAAAGCCCTATTTTAATTCAGAACAGAATACTAACAAAATCTAAGCCCAAAGGCAGTTTGGTTCCTATTTGTTTCGGCTCTGAATGTCTGAGATTCTTCTAATACACAGCAAATACCTGTTACATGTTCAGCTATAATGTACATGCATCTACGCATCAGAACAGCCCTGTGCGCAGCAGCATGTGCTCTTTTATATGGTATGAGGATCATGCTAGCTTTTTCAGACATGCATCAATTATGAAAGCTGCAAGCTAAAAAGAGGCATATATCGTGGATGGACCATAAGGGACAGCCATGGGTTAAGTGAGTGCAAATATGGCAGCAGGCTACCTTTAGCCTCCTCACGTGTGCTTCAGGTCCTGCACTAGGCAGTGCTCAGACACAATGATGAACTGAATCTCAAACACCTCAACCTCTAGTCTGTCCTTGAAAGATATTACAATCAAAGAGATTCTCACTCTCATTTGTCCTCACTGTTTCAGCAGAGCTTCCATAGAAACCAAAAATCCACGAGGAAGCCTGCTGAAGTTATAATAAACACACTCTGAATTCAGGCAGTGTTTTGCAACCAGTTGCAACTCATCAAAGCTTTTCTAGTACTCACTGTAACATCATTAGTCATGATGTGCTCCAGAAGCCTTAGCAAAAGATGTAATGCTGATCCTTCAGACAATTGGTGCTCATTTATTACTTCAAAATAGGGTTCTTGCCACTATATGGAAATATTTTCATCTACACGTACACAGATTTTCATATCATTCTTTGTAGTCCATTTGCTGGAAGGATCGCATGTCCAAACTGCTTACAGCTAGCATGGTACCTGACAGTACCCATGTATGCTTTCTGCTCAGAAGATAAAGGCAAGATACATGTTCAGGATCAGTCTTAGGTGTCACTGGTGGGCTCCAAAGGTTGCAACAAACATACGGTTTGCATCACAGTATTCTAGATTTATATGGGTTCCACGTGCATATTAAATATATACCTTGTTTTCACAGCATGCACAACCAATATGCAATCCTTACAGAGGCCATCAAGTGCATATAAGGTACAGGTACCCTGCATGCCTGCAGAGCATATAGGCAGAAGCGAACATGCAGCTCGCTGTGGTTGTGTTCTGGCTCTGCACGGGAAGAGTGTGCGCAGTGAGCAGTCCTGGTGGGGGACGGCAGAGGTCCACGGCCAAACAGCCAGGAGCAAAAGCTAATTTAGCACTGCTATTTGTGAGGCCAGAGATAAGGGAGAGACACTTGTAAAAAGGAAGAATGTTATCTTAAGTCTAAATGGCTGCCTGCTTTGTCCGGAACCTACCTGAACAGCTTTGATCTCTGCAAGTGCTGAGGCTTACGGCCAGGTGCCTCAGGCCCCCCAGGAGGAACTGCTGCATTTGCATTAAGTTTAAGGCATAACACCCAAAGAAATGTCCTTCAGAAACAACCCTGCTGTGAGGCCTTTCTCACTTGTTACAAAGGCGACCAAAGTGTCTCATCTCTTTCACAAGCTCACACGGCTATGCCCAGTTTCTGCTTTGGGACAGGAGAGGGAACTTGTTTGCCCTGCCAAGGAGAGGGAACTCGTTTGCCCTGCCAGCAAGGCACCCGCAGCGCAGGAGGCCCTCCCAGCGACCTCCCAGCCCTGCAGTGCCCCAGGGCCCCTGGCTGGCACAAGGCTCGGCCACCAAAGGGATGCACAAAGAGCCCAGCACAGCAAAACTGCACCAGCAGCCACGGCTCATACCGTGAATAGCCCAGCTGGCTTGCGGCAAACAAAACCCCCTCGCGTCTCCGGGCGACTGTGCCCCCAGCAGCTTGCAATGCATGGCGGTCCCTCTCCATGGGCTGAATGAATTCCCTGATAACCCTTCCCCCTGCCAAGCGCTTTTCCCCCTTTCTCCTCATGTTTAATGCGGGCTGCTAAGCAGGCTTTAGCGCAAGGCTGGGGCTGACCCGGCAGGATGGCTCTTCCCGACGTTTCCACAGCAACGGCGGAGGGAGGTGGCACCGCTGCCGGGCGCCTCCAACCTCCCTCCCACAACTTGCAAGCAACAAGTGAAGCAAAAGTGCCCAGAGAGCGCGCAGGCAGTGCGGCGCGGGGCAGCGGCACCGGGAGGGCTCCTGCCTCGACTCCCACCTGGCACACGCTCCCCCTGCTTTTCTTATTTTTAAGGGAACTTGAGAGATGTCCAAGGCTGCAAAGTAATCTAGTAGAAGGTCCTGCTAGGAGCCCATCTGGCTCCGCTGCCCCTCTGTGATGGCTTTGCCCACCGCAGGAAGCGGGCCGAAGGCATTTAGATAAATGGACTGAAACAGCAGTCTCGCTTGGGCATCTCCCCAGAGCTTCCTCCCTGCCTGTAAGCACTACAAGTCCTTATGCCAGCTCTCACTGCTGAGCCCCAGCACATAACCTGAGGTGAAAAAGGGAATAGATGGCCCAGTTTACCAGGGTCGTCCTTGGGTGGCTTTGTTCGAACTAGAAGTTTGTCCTTGTTCCAGGAAAAATCTGGGACACGTTCCCGCCTCTATTCCCACCACGCTGCACACTGCTTCCCGCACCCGTGCCACCCACAGAGGCCCCTCGCCGGGAGCCCCGCATGTGCCAGGGCTCTGTGGCAGTGCGCTCAGCCTGGCCCCCTCACTCCTAACTGTGCTCAAGACCCAACTTCCCTCTTTACTCCCCTCGTTCGCCTCTGCCCGGGCAATTGTGGTGGTTGTGATGGCTGCATCTGGCAAAACAGGAATCTGGGCAGCGAGACAACAGCACAATAGCCAAGGGCTAATTGAGCAACCAAAATACGACTGGTGAGCAAATATGACTGAGTCAGTCATCTTACCCCATACAGGGAGGGCAGCCCAAGGGTCTGCTGAGCTCTCCTGCCTCGTGGCAGGCTGCAGGCCAGCATCTCCCCTTGAGTAGGGAGTCCTCCCAAGGTTACTCCTTGAGGCTGAGGTTACTCCTTGAGGTTGATCCCTCACCCGCAACAGATCCTTGGTACAGGACTAACAGCATGCTGAAATGACGTAAACTTTGCTAAGTTGCATCTCTGACTGATTGTGCACATAATCCTGTAGATATAAACCACCGACCAAGTCTGGGACCAAGACCGACTCCAGCTGCACCCCTGAGAAGGAGTGTGGAAAGCAGAAGGGTCCATGCTGAACCTCAAAGGGAAAGTCTCCTTGATTATTTTGTCTGACCTTGTCCTCTATGTAGAAAATAACCGAGTCAACTTTGCATTAAATATTGTTAAACCACTTTCTTATTTACCACTCATCTCAAGAACACATATTGCTGCTTCTCTCTTACAAGTGAAGTGCATCACTGCCCCGTGAGAGGCTCAGCCAGGGCCAGCACTGGCACAATCCTCATGTTCTGTATCCGCACTGGCCGGGTGCAGTGGGAGAGGGTGGGAGCAGAAATACAAGAGGGAGAAGGTGAAGGGATGCAGAACAGAGCTTCAAGGTACCAACATACAAAAGGAACAGACTAAGGAGAACTTAATATACAGGGGAAGGG
This sequence comes from Crypturellus undulatus, assembly GCA_013389825.1. Lineage (NCBI taxonomy): Eukaryota > Metazoa > Chordata > Aves > Tinamiformes > Tinamidae > Crypturellus > Crypturellus undulatus. Next base: position 1,918,870 of record VWPW01017552.1, on the reverse strand, counting down.
CAGATGATAAAGCACAGAGAAACTGGAGTCAAGCAGATACCTAGCAAAGATTCTGTAGAGAAAAGACACAAAATAATTAAGTGCTGCACCTGGAAAGATTAAACATGAGCAAGGTAAGAGAAGCTGCAATCAGGAATGTGGCAATTGGATAAACAGGGAAATAGTGGCAATTACACAAATATGATAAATATCAAGTAAATATGGGGGGAAAAAAGTTGCATACGCTGCCCTCTTGGGGGCTGCTTCCACTGTCCTACCAGCAGCTGTGAGGAGCACGGGAGGCAGCAGCTACAGAGGAAAGTATTTTGTCCTCAGCAGCAAAAAAACATGCCAGGTCATGCCATGGCCACAGGCTCCTGGCATCGGATGCTGCCCCACAGGGAGGCTGGAAAGCACAGAAGAGGAAGTGTGGCCCTTGTAAATCAGGTACTTTTCCAAGGAAGCTGCTGGCGAGATTTATTGGGAGAGCATGGCTCTGCTCTCTTTTCCCCCTGTCACTTGGCCAGCAGTAAACTTTATCCCTTCTCCCCATCCCTCTTTTCCCCCTGTCACTCGGAGGGAGGACCAGGAGCGGCCCCCTTCTTGGGGATCAAAGTTTCAGCAGGCAACAAAGACCTCCAAGGAGGCTGTTGCCATGGCTACCTTAGTAACAAGGCCTCTTAATCACGGCGGGCGCCTTTGTCAGCAGCGAGAGGCTGTCGCAGGCAAAGGAGGCGGAAAAGAGCGCCAAAAAAACCCTGGCAACAAGTTGCACTTCTGAATGGCGTGAAATAACGGGCAGCGGCCTGGGCTGGGGAGAGCAGGAGAGCAGGGCAGCACCAGGAGCGCCAAGGAGGGGGCACAGAGGCTCCGGGCACCGCTGCTGGGCCCATGGGGGCCACGCACTTTGGCGCCGTCGGGGGAGAAGGCGCCAGGGCTTTGGGGAGCTCCAGCGGCTTCCAGTGCCCTCGGCTGCTGGCGCTGCCCGCCCTCGGTCACGAATGCACAGCTCAAGGTTGGAGAGCCCTCGTCTCAAAGTCACTCGTGGACACTGCCCAGGCTGGGCCACAGGGCCAACAGCACCGACGTCGCTGCCAGCCGCTGCGGCCAAGTCCTGGCTCGGATGTTACTGGCGGCTTTTCGGAGAAATGGAGTGCACTCCTAAAACTCTCATCTTTAAAGGAAAAACTTTCTGAAGAACTTTTCTATCTCTGAGTCTACATCAACTTTTGTAACACCACTTCTCCTGGCACACAAGAGATTCCAAACCTGGCTATTTTTATACCAGGTATTGAGTCACTAAATAAATAAATAAATGTCTTATTAATATGGAGCAGCATACACACACGTCCCAATAGAGATTTATCCTCTCTGTAAGCCAACGCATGTCTGTGTTAGTGCATTAGTTACTGTGAAATATTCCCTGTGTGTGTGTGTGTACTTTCATTCTACCAATGGGTGTTAGATTTATTAAATTTCATTTTTATAGCATATGAATACTGACTCGTGAGTTACTAAAGATCTCAGTTAACCAACGTTAAGTGCTTGCTAACTTAAAATCTCAACTGCTAATTGTTACCAATTGAAAACATAATGACAGTAAAAGCTAAAGCTTCTAAAACATTAATTTATAAAATAATGCTCCACTGATACATCCTTTACACGGTATTAGCTGCCAAATGGGATGGAGAAGTGAAGAACGTAATAGCTGTCCAACGAAACACATGGCTCACGGATCCATCATTCCAGCAACTGCGATTAGTGGATCACCTTCCTGCTCCTTCCAGGAACTTGGCATGTTCTGGGGAATGAAGCAACTCAAAGCATGTCTAAGCCGTGTCAGATTTTGCAAGGCAAACATTTCCAAGCTTGCATAGGCTTACTGGTTAGGCATTGGTATGGTCAATCACTCTGAGTACACTGGTAGACGTAGCAGCTTACGATGGGAGCAGTAGAGCTGCTTTCATGGGACTGCATCTTACTGGCAAATTCTGGCTCCTGCATGGGCTTACTGAGGAAATATGCAATACTATGCAACTAAGCTAGACCACGTCCTCACGTGAGCTGAGTCACATGAAGCGAAAGCGCATCTGTTGACATTGCTCTGTACTTCCATTTCAAGGACTGTATCCTGTACCCGCTGCACAGATACACGTGCAGTTTTCTTTAAAAAAAGGCTGCACTTAACAACTTTACTAAAGCCCATGGACAATCTCATAGGAAAAGTAGTGCACAGTGCTATGAATAACAATTTCATTAAAAGCACTGCCTGCATGTTTAAAGAAGCTAGCCAGCTACAAAAACAGAAAGGTGAACCTCCTTAAATTTAGGAATTTGGCCTTTTCGGTTCCATCATACGTTAATTCTAAAAAGGTTAAAATATATAACATTGCAAATGGGTTCAGTAGCCTATGTGTAATGTAACGGCAGCCAAGTGGTCTAATATTCTACTGAAAAACGTGAATGCAGAGAACATCACTTGACTCCAGTTGTGCAGTTGCTAAGCTCTGTGTTAGCCTTAATGCAGCAGAAGCAGAATTCATATATTTTCTAGCAGGTTGGACCCTATTCAGAGATTTCAAGAACCACCACAGTACAAATATTTAATAAAAGTATAATAATACTTTTAAATTAGATTATTTTCATTACTCTGCAGTAGATTCCAGGCAAAGTCTTTCTGAGTAGTAACAGGGGTTACTATTCTATTCTATTTCACACCCTTGCACTGGTTCTCTAAAAGAGGGTTAGTGTAAGTCCCTGACTAAGCAATACCTACTGAATGGTCTTTTCAGCAAAGTACCTAAGTACATGCTTAACACCAGGTATGCTTTTTAAATCCTATCAGCTTTGCTGAGCACAAATGGATGTAAATAAGCGCTTAGATGGTTTTCTGAAACAGGTCTGATGATTGATACGAAGACAGCTCATGGGATTTTCTGATGCTACCTAGAACCACCCAATCTCTTTGTGGGTCAACACAAACCTGCAGATGATAAATCCCAACATGCAATTCCATCGGGACCTAGGCAGACTCACTACTCAGACTACACTGGAAAACCTTCAAATAGAGATGGAAGTTCCTGTGATTGCTTCTATAAGAAAAAAAAGGAATACTATAATACTCTCAAGCTTTGGATTTTGCTCAAAGGTGTGATATAGCTTCTGACCATTTTTTAATGTTGCAGTTCACTAGATAAAAGCAGAATTTTGCATTTTTAGCTAAACAAATTTCTATTCATTCACTCATATCATTAGGTATCTAAAATTTGCCTCTCAGATTTTCCAAGATTTCTAAGTGATATTAAGTTGCCTTGTCTATGATCATCTCTCTCTAAGTGCAATACACCTTAAGTTTTGGTATTAATATAGAACCACCATAAGGGACATTCCTTTCTTATTCTCACTTTCCCATTCTCTCCTATTCAGAAGATGAAAAAAAAAATCTATTCAAAATGACAATTCATGTATTCAATCTATATGCAATGTAAAATTTATTTGAAAAAACACTGTCAGTAGGGAGCAAACAGCAATGTGTTTTGAGAACCACAGCATCTCTCACAGATACCATCCCTCCACTGACCCAGTTGCTCCAACAGGGAAGGAATCTGGGACTGTGGACATTCTGAGATTCCTGCAAGTCACTGCAGTATCTGGCAGAGCACTGGAATGGAATAAAAAGTATCCCGTAAGATGCTAGGATGTTAAGAAATGGTATCTTTACTATTTACTGCCTCCTCCTCTAGACAGTACTAGAGAGATAGAGAGGAGAAGAAGCAGAAATACACACAGTGGTGGAAGGAAAAGAGTAAGGTGGGAAGAGGAAAGGAAGGAAGTGGGGTAGGTAGCCTAGAATTGCTCTGAAACTGGAATGCCACCTCAGTACACATTACCCAGGAGAAGAAATGAGGCACTGCATGAGCTCCAACACTAGGAGCTCCATCACAGGCTATAGCAAACAGAGAAGCAGACACAGTCCAGGTGATGCAGTCTGAGCTACACGTTTCCTCCCAGCGTTCCTCCCTATAATGAACTGGGGCCAGGGCACGATCAAGTCAGCCTCAGACGAGGGAATATTCTATGTTTTTTCCCCATGTATCTTCTATATACACTGAAAAACAGATTCTTCCTGTTACCATGGCACTGTATCATCACTGGTGTCTGAGCACAGTTCTAGACACAGATAGCAGAGATATCAAATCCAGTCAGGAGGGTGAAGAAAGGACAAAATTCAACAATTCATCATCATGAAGTCACAGACAGCACCTCTGAGAAGGCAGCATAATGGTCACTTCTGCTCCCTGGCAGGGGAAGGAACGAGCAGAGGGGATAGCACTGTTGTAATCCCTCAGCCAAGCCTAATCCTTCTGGGTTTATTTTGTGATGACTACTATAGCTTCAAAATTTAAATGCCAATTAAATTCCAATCTTAGCCATGAGATCAATGGCTCTCAACAGACCTGCACATATCACCTACACACTACAGACCCATCCCTTTTCGTATTTCCTTCACAGGGTATGTAAAATCTGTACACCCAAGAACCATAAGCACACTGAACAGACGAATGAGCATTGGTGTCTGGAGGTCTTAAAGCAAGCTGGAAAAAAGTCATCCTGCCCTCCTGGGATATAACTACTTAACAGTTACATCAGCGTAACTAAAGCAGTCTAGGGGAAAACTACTAGAGTTGCCTTAAGGGAGTCACAACAAAATACCCCTAAAAAGGCTTAATTCTCCTCAGGCTCAGTTCTACTCTCTCCCAGCTGGGATGGGTGTTTTCTTCACCTGTGCAGTCAGCAGGATTGCAGAAGCCATTGCTGAAAGCAATTCCTGTTCCTTGGAAACAGGAATATTCCTTGGGAACAGGAATAAACTGATCCTGTTGATCACGCTGCAGAAGGGAGTTCAACAGAAAGTGATGGGCAAGTAAAGAGTTAACAACCGAAACTACTGAATTGCACAAACTCTGCCGAAGTGGCAGAAATGCCATAGGGAAACTTTGAGTACTCTTCCCAACCACAAGACAGGAAAGTGGGAAGTCTTGTGCAGGCAGGGTGGTGCAGGCAAACAATACCAAACTGATACACTTGCAAAACGCTTGATAAAAGAACTGATGCACTTGCAAAACGCTTGATAAGGGAAACTGGTCTTGTTGACAGTGCAAAGAGCAGATAATCTTATGAAAGGATCACCTTATAAGGATGACCACAGCATAGTCACATACTCCCTCCCCTCAGGGAGTAAAGGACAGAGTCCAGCACTGACCGGTTGAACAGGGATCCTGAAGGACACCTGACCAGCTCCTCCAGCTGGACCCTGAGTATCCCTCCCCTTATCTTCACATTCAGAGTGAAGAAACTCTGTGGCATTTTACTGGGACAATCAGTGTACTCCATTTAGTTTCACTAATTTCTGTTTACTAATTGATAAGCCTATCCCTGTAACAATCAACAGTTAATGGTGGCAGTTAATGGTGGATGTTGTTATCACAAAGATCCAGTGCTGGTGAATAAAATCAGCTAAAGCTGATTTCTTCTCTGGATTATTTTGCTGTCTCCTTTCATGAGCTAGCACAACAGTAAGAGTCAGGAGTGCAGACTAAAGGGAGGATGGCAGTATCAGATCTGGGTGACTGTGAAACTGTATCTCTAAATGTACAACTGTAATTAACCAAACAGTCCCAAAAAATCTCCCACATTGACATGCCCACCTAGTTCAATATAACATGTCTTGACATCCCAACAGGTTAAAAAGGACGACCAAGGGAATCACAGAATCATAAAGGTTGGAAGGAATGTTAAAAGACTGCAAAAAAACTCATACATTTTAATTGACTTTTAAAAGAGTATTTTTAAAGGATTCGTTTTCAGGTGTTCACTTTGCTGCAAGTTTACTGCTTCATGCCTTTAAAACAGGGGTTCTGACTTTCCACAGTCCTGAACTTTCTGTAGTCATTTACACCCATGTAAAGTGTGATCAATGTGGGTGTAAACATTACTATTCTGGTTTGGTAGCATTTGCCACCCACTTTGCCTAGGTGTGAACGAGTGCACAAAGTGCAAGGCAATGGTGAAGGTACTGCAGGGATTCTTCTACATGCAGATCTTACACCAGTAGTAAAATGGTGCACAGCTATGCAGAAGGACAGAAGGAAAGACACATCAGCTATCTACTGAAGACAGGGCAATTTGCTAACAGAGCTTACCAAGTACAAGTAGCTCCACCGACTCTTCATTCTTGCCCTCCACATCATCAGGTGTGATAATAAGGCAGTAATAGAGCCCACTGTCTCCCCACATCAGCTTTCCAATCTGAAGGTCTGCATCTGAAAGGCAAACAAGAGAAGTCAGTGTTTCCCTATACCACCACTCAGAAGGGTGAGCAGTTGAAAGCACTGGGTCCAGCTTCCACTCCCAAATCCTTTCAGTTTCCTAACTAAGAGGAAAGGTTGAGTTTATTCAGCGTATGGCACTACCTGAGGAGAACCTGAACAGGCTCAAGACTCTGGGGCTATAAATGGGAAGCCTGATAATGCCACAAAGGAAGCTCATGCGGCAAATGCAGAGAGCAGGAGGGCTAACGTCACCCTCTATCCCTGCTGCTGGCTAAGGCCTGGGATCTTGACAGCACTTGTCTCAGGCAAGAAGGGCATACGCTGTATCTCCTCTGTCGCCCTTCAGTCATCTGCCAAAGAGATGACACAGACTGAAGGGAAAACACTCCTCTTGTTCCCACTGAGGGTGAGTGCATGCTCTGCATATGAAAGAGCCCAGAACTTGCCTCCTCTTCTGTCTAGGGGGTCTTCTGAGTCAAGCAAAGGGCTTATGACAAATTTGCATGACATAGTTTTGTACAGCCTTCCGTGGCCAACTGCCACCCCTTATCTCCACCCAATTTGAATGGGTGAAATCTCACTAGAAACTCTTGCTGAAATCTCTTTCCTTCACACTGCCTAAGGCTTTGTGGCTCTAGGGTTCATGATGGAGTATGCTGTTAAGCTCGGAGTTGAGTGAACGTGAGGCATAGGATATTTTTTCGGAAGGGAGGAAACATCAGAGGAGTTTTTAAGGAAGACAGACTTAGCCTGCAGAAACTGAGTTTACAGTTTTCTTCCTGGCACTCCTGTGTTAAGGAAAATCTATATATACAGAATAATATACAGATGCCAAGAATAAAAAGACTCGGAAGCTAGAGCTTCCCCTTTGTCAAAGAAAGAAGACTTCTCTGTTGGGGTTAGGGACCTGCATAGTTTGACTGGTTGAATCCTAAATGTCTGACACACAGGAGCTCACTTTCATCAGACTTTACTAAGGCAAAGAGTCAACCGAAGAACTACTGCTGGCCTCTAGTACCCCAAACTGCCAATTCCACCCCCCATCAGCACTGCTGTGGCAGAAGAGTTACCGTGGACGATGCTGACATCTCTTTCCTTGTAGAAGTCCCCTATCGTGACGGCAGATCCTTGTTTGGAAGCCACAACGCGGACTGTCCTCCGGCTGTCCACGCAGTCCAGGTAGGGATCCCAGTCCAGGTTCCTCTTGCTCATTGTTTGTAAGCCAGAAGTTGCCATACCCAAAGCTTCTCCCACCCTGTCCTGGCAGTAAGATTTAAACCTCCACTGTACCACAGCTGGTTGGGTGGAAGATGTAGAGAAATGGCAGCGAAGGAGCGCAGGCTGAAACAACATGGCCACCTTCTTCTTCTCAGGCACAGTCACTTGCAATCCTTCCACTTCAGCTGAAAGACAAAATCACGAGTGTCATATGCCTTTGCATGGCCTTTAGGAGGAGGTTAAGTGCATAAAATTAGAATGACCATCAGTTTCACGTGCTGGAGTACAAAAGTCTTTAAGAGTACAGAAGCAGGGACGTTGGAAGAAAAACTAAGTTTGCTTCTTTTTGATAGAATATAGCCACAATGAAGAATAAAGCACCATGGGATTCAAAGCTCATATACATTCGTATTCCTATACTCTGTACAGATCCTACCACAGTGGCACGCAGATTCATGGCTTCCATGGCAAATTGTTAGGTAAAGAAAGAGAGATTTGAGGACAGCTACATTCCGCTTCTTGAGCAGGTCAGACAAGGGGCCACAAGACCACGAGCTCACACCAGTCAGGACTCCCTCCCCTCCTACCTCAGCCCCTCGGTGTCAGCCCTCCTCAGTAAGGGCAGGGCAGCTCGCGGCCCCGGCCCAGCGCGCCGCCCGCAGTGCTGCTGCCCTGCCAAACCCGGGGCGGCAGCAAGGGGGGACCCGAACGCACAGCTCCTGCCAGCGCTGGCACGAGGCACCGCGAGGAGCTGCTCCACGTGGGAGGTGGAGAGAAAAACGTCCTGAACGCTCAAGCTTTTTACGTTCCCGGGGAGGAGATGGCTTTCAGCATGGAATGTTTATCCACCAGCTGACAGGAGAGCTGCGCCCCAGGCTGACGTATTGTGGCCTCGGAGAAGACACGTGGGAATGAACTGCATAGAGGACTGTTGCCATATCCTTGTGCAGTCTCGGGCAGAGCTGAAAGTGATGCCAGACGAGAGCCCGCAGGAGCACAAGGCGCTCCATCTATCCACAGGGCAATGCCAAAAGCCTCCCCCGCATGCCCCTCATTGCCTCCCTCCCACACTGCAGGCAGCAGCGACTTCACGAGCACTTACACAGTGCTGGAAACATACGCTGACACCTTCCAAAGCAGAGACGAGCCTGCCCGTGGAGGCACAGGAAGAGCAAAAGGGGGCCTAAGGTGGCACCAGGTTTAGCCCGGGGCACTCTCTGCAGCCGAGGAGGACCAGGGCCTGCCCATGCCGTTCGTAAGGGAAGAAAAGGCAAATCGGTTTGGAAAGTGCTGATCATGGCAGTCCCATACAGCAGCATACCCCTAAACCTAGAGCAACGCACAGCGGGAAAAAAAAAAAGAGGAAGAGACACAAGGAAATACTGAGGAGAACAAAGTAGGGGGGAATATTCACACCTCACAGAGAGAGGAGTGGCCGCACTAGTGAGACTGGGAGAAGCATAGGGAGAAATGAAAGAGTGAGGTAAAAATAGAAAAAAAAGAAGGTCTTCTGGTGTAGGTAAGCAGTCTGGGAGAAGGACAAATGACCAGAAAAATGCAGAGGAAGAAGAAAATTCCAGGGTAAGTATAGGAAGCAGAAGGGTAAATGGATGATGACCAGGAAATCAGAAGAGTTATATTTAGCTGGAAGAAGCTAAAGAACATGTCTCAACCCAGATCAAAATAATTTCAGAGGACTGCAACCAGGTTGCAGGAGATTAGGAAAAGATGTAGTGAAGAGAAGAAAAGAAGGCAGCAAAAATAAACCACCCACTCTAAAAACTGGAGATGAAAAGTAGATGGGAGCTAGCAAAAGAAACTAAAATGATAGAAGATTCTTCGAGAACTGAGGAAAAGAAAGGTATAGAGACTACAGCAGATAGCGAGAGAGCGGTGAACGCACTAAGAGAAGGGAAACAGCAGGCACGGAGGAACTGGGTCAAGTTAGAGCCAGTTGAAGAGCTGGAAAGCAAAAGTAAGTGAAGAAATCATGATCAGGAGCCAGGACCAAAGGAGAGTGTGGGGCTTGGAGCAACACCAAATATGCATTTTGACAAGTTATCAAGATCTACTGTCAATCACAACACAGCGTATAAACACAAGTTAGGGGATAAGAGCACACTACAGACTAAACGCTATTTCACACAAGAGGTAGCCAATCACTTATACTAACAAAGAGTTACTGGTCTGGGCAGGATTTGACCTGGAGACCTACTGAGTGAAGGCTTGCAGGGCACAAGGGTGCAAAAATGCTGTACTACGCATCTAATGGAGGCATGATATTAGGTACATAGTAGTTGCAGAGGAGATGTCATTTGCCAGAACCGTCTGTCCCCAAATTCAGATGCTGAAGCACGTGTATTCTGCAGAATACCACGAAGCACAGCTCAGGGTCCTACAGGATGCTCCCACAGGAGGGGCCAGGGCTTCAGGTCATCTCGCCACCTTGTTGAGGCTCAGGCAGAGTGGTCACTTGAGCAGCGGCAGCAAGCACGTTTCTGCTGGGCCTGAGAAGAGGAGCAGAAATGTGGAGGGGAGAGCATGCATGGGGAACCACAGGGTGACAGTGTGTTGCTCTCCTCTCTCCAGCGACCCACACTTCTTGGGTTGCATTTCAGTTCAGAAGACATCAAAAACACCTTGAAAAATGAATGGTCCCAGGCCTAGCCTGTTTCTGGCAGTTCTGTGCCTGACCCCATGCTGTCCATGGCCAAAACTAGCACGTGACATGAGCTGATCAAGTGACCCATCACATTACTTCAGCTTTGGGGAAAGAAACAGTGACACAGTGAATATTTAAATCTTTCCCTTGTGAACAAAGTACTGTTGCTTAGTAAACACGGTGATTTCAGCTAGCCAGGCACTGTAGCCCTCCTTCCCTGTTAATGAGATTAATGAGTTGGGCAACCCAGGGACTGCTTTAATAAATGATTAACTGAGCTTTAGCAAATTCTCATCTGGCTAACTTTCCCTTCCTCACCCCCATGTAAATGTCTGTATTGAGAAAAAGAACCTTGTACGCAACTTTGGGGATTTGCTTTTCCTATATCAAAAATGCTTGGGAGATGTGTATTACATTATCTGGCATCTTATGTATCTTGTCCTGGGTTGTCTATTATCTTTTTTTAATATTCTTTTGAGATCTTTTTAAATGGTAGCATTCCAGAGCAACAAGATACCTCAGATTGAAAGACTGGAGCAATGGGAGTTCTAGATCTATTTAAGTCAAATCACATATACATATAATTACACAGAGCTGAACTGGGTAATCATATACCTGTTATTTCCTCTGCCAAAACAAATGAAAAACCAACCAAGCAAACAAGCAAGTCAGATTCTATGTCATTGCTATAACAGCACCCATTAAAAAAGGCTAACAAGATACCAGACTGCCTGAGGACAAGGTTGTGGCTTTACACCTATTACTTGTCTCTGTGCATGCAAATTATAGAGGTCTGCTTAGGGCTTCCTCGTGTCAAAGAGGAAAACAAGCTGCTGAGCTCAAACATATCCAAAAGATATGAGCAAGATAGGAAAGGCCGTACGTATATCAGAGGACAAAAACATTCACTGTTTATATAACAGAGCAAAAAGATATCAAAGATGGAAAGATACCAAAGATGATGACAAGCTTAGTGACATCAGACTTAGTTTAGTTGCTCTTGGTTTAGTTTAATATAACCAGGAATGAAACAGAACCGCATTGTGCTCTGCTATGTTTTGACTAACATGGACAGAGTAAGATTGGCCCTTCTTTCAAAACAGTCACAGAAACCTAACTCCCGCACTCCAGAGAGGCAACCTGTTTATTATGAATTTCACAAGGTTGGAACTTTCACGGGAAAAAATGAGCTCTTGGAGTCATATGATTACATGAGAATTTTACCCTCCTTTCTCATTCTCTTAAAGCCCCAGGGAAAGGTCCACAAATATTAATCAGATACACCTTAAAAACACAATATCCTTAGCCTTAGAAAGAATCCATGTTTGTGTTTGCATTCGAGGGTGTGTTTGTGCTCATGCATCTCTGTATACATTCACAAAGAAAGAGTTTTAAAAAGACTGCATTTCAATAAATACTTTTTTTTTTTTTACTGTCTCTTATCGGTAATGTGTATCCCTCTCCCTTCTCTCTAATTCTTTCCCTACTAAACTATCCTCACATTATGTATTCAAACTATGCAATCAACATTAGAGACAAGCTATCACTAATACATTTCAGCAGTGATTAAAGAAAATTCCAGGAAGTGATTATAGAAGGGGAGTATTTGTATTCAGCCTTGTGAGCTTGATCTCTGTTAAGTGCCTGCTATGACTAGAAGGGAGACGCAATTCAGAGGTGATAATTTAGGTCCTTGCTTTCAGTTGCCCTCAGAAGGAGCCTGATCGGATGGTAGATAGATTCCAGGAAGATTTAGCCTCACTGCACAGCCTTAAGATCGCTTTTATGAACAAAGTTGGTGGGAAACACGTATCCCTGTAAATGACCCACCAAATACAGTTCAATATAATAGGTCTCAGGGTGTTTCTAGCACTTAAGTTAGGAGTTAGGTCCAAGAGAAGGCAGTACATGCTACTCTTCAGGTGAGCATGCGTCTGCCTGTGCTGTGTGGGCACCACCTCCCTCTTGGCAGTAGTTTGGCCAACACCACCATTTGCCCGAGGCAGTGCAGCTGACACTATGAAACCAGAAAAATTGCATTGATTTTAAGCATCTTTATTGACACAAGTGGCAGGGGTGCACATAGGAGAATGAAAGACCTATGTCCTGAACTAACCAGCTCAGGAGAACTAGTCCAAGACGATACAAAAGGCTTTTGGCTGGAAAGCCACTGGTAAGACACAGGGCTCCTGGGATAGTTCACATCACTTCCCAATCAAAACAAACTAGTCAGGTGAAATGTTGCACCTTTTTTTTTGGAGTCTTGGCTAGTACACATGAGTCAGAGGTGTTATTTCTTCCCCTGCTAAACCAAGACATATTGTCAACACTTCCAAGTGTGGATCAAGCCTAACTCAGGAAGTGCAAGATCCGGGCTGGAGAGGGGAAAGTCGGAGATGATTAAACAAGAGGTGTAAGCAGGTGAATGGAGAGCCAGGGTGATCAGTGCGGTGCACAGGTTGCACAGGTTCTTGCCTCTACAGACAAGGCTGGTCTAAATCCATTCCATGCCCTTCATTAGCGAAAGCCATCATCATCTGATTCTTTGAGTAGCTTACAGAAAATTAACTGGATATCATGGTCCAGCACCTGTCAGACTTCTTCATTCTTACCTCCAGGGCTATTAATTGTCATTTTTGCTAGCCACCAAGATACCAGTGTCTAAAGAGGTCAACCACACCTGAGGCAGACCATACTATTGATTTATACAGCTCTGTAGCAAAACAGAATTTTGCCCTCAGCTGCTTACGGTGATAGAGGGCAAAACCAAAGCAGTCAGAGGAAAACACAGCCTTGCACATGCAGCTCTCAGGACACAGAACCTTGCTACAAAAACACTCCACAAAGGACACGGCCTGGACTCTGCAAAGTGACCGTGTGCGACACGCAACCACTCTTCCCGCTCCCCCATCCTATGGTGCAGTCCCCGAGATAACTGGTGTTTCTGGCTTCACTGGAGAAGATAAAGCCCTTGCACAGTCTTTGGCATTACGGAGCTGGATACAACAGCTCAGGTCATTTCACGGGCTTTTCTGGGCATCAGTGTTTTACATCAGCTTCCCCGCACTCATTACACTCTCTTGAAACCCGGTATTCTCTATTACCCATTTGGCACATTCCCCAAAGTCACCCTGGATGTCTTCAGGTGAATTACCAGATCAGCTTTGGCCACCACATCAAATCCACCTTGGTTTATTACTGTCTGAAGGCTCCTACGATTGTCAGGAGGCTCCTGTTTCACAGTCTTGGTTCAACACCACAGAAATCATTCCCAGAGCTATCACTCAGCAGTCAGTCACCAGGCTGAGAACTTCTCAGAAGCCTGAGAACGAATGAAGAGAGCTGGAAGAGTAGTCTTATTTCACTCCAAGCCCTGTAACACCAAGCCATAATGCTTGACCTTGGGGTGGCATTGAGATTTCCACTGGTGTCAGTTCCTTTCCAGGGTTTACTCATAAGAATAAAAAGATGGGGAAAAAAAAGTGATTTCCCACCCTCCAGTTAAAATAAGTTTATGCTGGGTACAGCCAATCGAGAAAGTCAGAATAATGCTGTAAGCCCAGGCAGAGAAAAGCAGCCCAGCCATTTCTCAGTCATCCCAGGGAGTCGGCTCAATCGCCCCGGAAAAAGCAAAGCACAACTGTGCTCCAGCAGGCCCCATCCATCTGCTGCCAGCCCTTACACAGCTCCCAAATTGAGGCTATGAAAGCAGAGGCAGCCAACGTACCCACCCTTGTTCCATGAAACCATTTCTGCGACTTGTTCTGCACAGCGAGAGTAGAGGGGTACTGGGTATCAAACTAGTAGTGAAAAGTGACTTAAGGTGGAGAGAATATCATGTTTTCATGTGAACAGTCTCCTCCTAGCTGTTGTCTTTCTGGGCTTAGGCTTTTAAGAGAGAAAAAGTCAAACAAATAAAGCTTTGCTCTGCCTGTTCTGTGGGTAAATGCTGAACTTCAGTCTCCAGTGCAGCACTTCTCTCTTGTTTTTCTCTCTTGCACTAGGAATCAAGCACCAAGAAAAAGCATGAGGGGAGGCCTTGTTGCAGAACGAAGCAACACTTGGAAGTTTACAAGAACCAACTGTACAAAAGAGCTCAGAGACACTTGATAAGTTGTACCTTCTTTTTCCCGGTACAAGAGCGCACTCCCACACACATCCCAACCCATGCCACTGCAGCAGGATAAGGGGCAACTTGCTCCTCACCCTTTTGCTGTTGTTATTAAAAACACTAGCTTTAGGCACGTAGGAGAATAGGGCAGGAGAAATAGAAGCCTTACCAAGCCCCCTGCACTCCACACAGTATTTTTTGCAATTGCAGTGAGAAGTCGCCCTGCACAAAAAACAAACACAAGACAAATGCAAGAGCCAAAAATTAAAGGCAAACAAAGGACAGAGAGGAATTACTGCTGGGAGAAAAGGCACTGTGAGTGCTGATTAGAAAATTCTCAGCCTACCCAAAGGAGGGAGGAGGGGAAAGAAGGGGGGTGAGAAGCTCTCCGTCTTTCTTTTCCCCTTTTGTCTCCCTCCTTCCCCTCTGCATCTTGCACAATCTCTTACCCTGCTCCCTTCACCTTCTGACCCCCCACCCTGTCTCTTTCTCAGAGCGGGAGTGTACTGATTTGGCTGGATGAGGGCTCCTTACCTTGATAAGAACCATTCATTCCTTTGCACAGCCACTGGGGAGGAAAAAGCCTCTTGAACGCACGTTTGCACACACGCATGCACGCACACCCTGGCTTCTTTGCCTACTCGTGGCCGCGAGGAAGGACAGCAGCACCGGCCCCATCCCCGGCGTCGCGGGCTGGCGGGCAGGAGGGGCGCGCGCCGCCCGACACGGGCTGCTTCCATCGCGCAGCTCCCCGCTAACCTGTTGCCCGCCGGAAGGTTGCGCCTGCCGGCAACACCAGGGACAGGCAGTCCTGCCTCCAAAGCGCAGGACGAGAGGAGACTGGAAGGTCCTCCTACTGCTGCAGCACCTCTCGCTCTGCACAAAACCTGCACGCTCCGAACCGCAGTCGGGCGCTCTCAGTAACGACGAGCTACCTCGAGCAGGGGGAGAAAGGTGTCGACAGCGCAGCCTTTCAGAGCGATGGGAAAGTCCTGACCTAGCCAGGCATGTCCACATAATGAAGCTCTTTAGGAGGGAGGAATGTAATGTCATGTTTATGTACACCCTGCCCTCCTCCTCCTCACCAGCCCCTGGAAGCTGCTTATCAGCGTATTGCCACGGCTGGTGGGACCGCAGCAGCAGGTCTAAGTGCTCGGGCACCCCGGACAGCAGCAGTACTTGCTCGGAGGCAGCCAAGTGACGGGCAGGAAGAGAGGGAGGATGAGCTGAAGCTCCAGAGGAGGCCGTGAAACGCTGGAAGGGAGCAGCAGGCAGGCACCAGTGCTGAAGATGACTCAGAGTGAAAAAGCAAAGAAAGGGGTGGGTGGGTGGTGGGAGAGAGGTGTTATGGCTAAAAGCCGAATTTACTGCCTTTGAATCCTAAACCTGAAAAGTGGGAGAGAAGCGCCCAAGATTTTTTTTTTTTCCTGTGGGATACACTCGTGGTGGGAAATATTTGCCACCTAACGCAAGGGCTTCTGTCGCTGCGCGCTGCCTCCAGCCGTCTCCGTGCCTCAGCCCGCCAGCCGCAGCCTCCGCGAGAGCCGCCGGCGCTCGCCCGAGCCCGGCTGCTGCGCGGCTCCCCGGGGCAGCCCCTGCCCCTGCCCCGGCCGGCGCCTGCCCGCTTT
>VWPW01017552.1:1827863-1893393 GCA_013389825.1 Crypturellus undulatus | reverse complement strand
GGCGCCTACTACTTCTTCGTGCGCGAGCGGCTGCCCGAGCTGCAGCGGCGGGGGCTGCCGCTGGCGCGCGTGGCCGACGCCATCCCCTACTGCTCGGAGGAGTGGGCGGTGAGGCGCCCGCGCGAGCCCCGGGCGGCGGGAGCCGCGTGGAGGGGCGCGGGGCAAAATGGTGCCTCGCGGAGAGGGGATCCCGCTGCCGGCGGCCGCGGTCGCACGGGCGGCTGCAGGAGGCCGCGGCGTGCGGCAGCTCCCCGGGCCCTGTGGGGCAAAGCTTGTCGCTCTGTCGGAGCGAGAACTGCCAAAAACGTGCGACGTTACTTGTGGGGCAGCGCTGCTCGGCCGGCGCTGGCAGCTCCCCGTGTGCGTGCGCGGGTAACTTCTCGTGCAGGATTTGGTGGCTTGCGGAGTGGCGCTTGCCGCCCGTGCTAGGGGGAAGTAGTGAAAACTTAAACTAATGATTCGCTTTTCTTCAAGCTCCTGGCAGAGGAAGAAAAGGTGAAATACGCAGAGATGGCTCGTAAGTGGAAAGAAAATAAATCTCTTAAGAAGTCGATGAGAGAGGTAAATGCTCAGAAAGAAACATCTTTCAAAGTAGCGAAGGAAGGAAACAAGTGCTGTTTGAATTTGCTCAGAAATTGGGCTAAAGAGGAGCGCCCTGGCTAGTCATTTTTTTTTTTAAACTTCTGAGTAGTCCAGTTGTGCTGTCCTCACTTAAATGTTACTTGTTGAGCCAGTGGAGAACCATTAGGCCTTTTCAAGAAATCTAAGCTTCCAGATTTTATTTTATTTCAGACAAACCTGAAAGGAGAAATATTTCTTTGTGTACTCAGTTACATTCCTGCTCTTTTTTTTTTTCCCACTGGCAGATCTTGCTTATTACAGCCTTTGAGATAAAGCTACCTCTAATACCAAAATGCTAGACTGTTGTTTTGATATTGAACTCTGTAAATAATGACTGATGTTTTAGCTTTCCATGTAGATACCAATGTTAAACAGAAAATTGTTCCAGTGTGATTGAAGTTGAGAATATTCCATGCCATTTTAAGTCCGTGCACCTTATTCTCTTGGACTGTATATTATCAAGAAAAATGTATTTCTTTCAGCAGCTTAGCTTTAACTTAAAAGTGGCTCGTTTTTTTAAAATGTATGTACAGTATTAAAATATGTAATGTATGTACAGATTAAAAGTTAAAAAAATGCTTTTAATACTGTAGATTATTGAGACTTCTGGTTACACTTTCATATTACTTTAGCTTTGTGGGTGATCTCAGTTGCGGTTGTTCTTGTCTGACTCCCTGAAGCCACACCTTGCAAGCAGCTGATTTGGGATTCTTGAATGGACATATCCTGTAATAGGTCACTTTTGCAACCTACAAATATGTGAAGATACACCCTGCTATTATTTTTAGGCTGATCTGATTGTGGAGAGAAGAATAATGTTATGGCAGACGTCAAAATCTCTTAATGTAGAAAAAAAAAAAAAAGAAGACACATTAAAGTAAACGTTGCTGACATCAGAAATAATGTTAAACAGATCCTTTCGGTTATTTGTTGTTATGAAAAATATTTTTTTCCTTCAGCATTGCCCTGAAGTGTAGTTTGCTTTGGACTTTGAATTACGTAAGGTATCAGAAAACTTATTTTATTATGGTCTTGGTTGTCAATATAAAAACTTGTGTGTCAAAACCACGCCAGAGTCAGTAAATGGATAATACTGCACTTTTTTTGTTTTCTTTTTTTTCTTTTTCTCTGATCTCATATTTTTGGATGTTAACTTCCAAATAGTTGGTGAGGACACCTTTTAGGATAGTAAAGGACTTACTTGACTCTAGCAAGAGTAGTAGAAAGATTCCAGTGTGGAGTAATTACCTAATCTGTATTAGGTAGTTTGGTCAATCTCAATTAGTAGGGAGCTGTTCGGGCAATATTTCCTGATCTGGGAGAGGCCTGTGAAAGGCTCCAGGAGGAGCTCTTGTATCATCATTATGCTATTTAGCAAGCAAGTGATATGTAATATATGAACATTACATGTCATTAGCATGCAGCTACTTGAGAAGACAACTAAATAGTACACAGACACTTCTGTATTTCCTTCTTCTAGAGGTGGTATTTTAGAAAGTTATTTTGAGAAAGAGAAATAATTGCTTTTCCAAAGGAAGAAACATCATCATCTGTCATTGAGACTTGAGGAGTTTATATATATATAAGATAATATACGATTTCAATTCATTAATCATGCCCCTGTACATAGACAAACACAGTTATTTTTGTAGTTGAAAGGTCTTGGTCATCTTTTGCAGGTGGAGCTTACTTGCATGGGCTTAATTCCTAGTTTTACAATAAATAATTAAAA
The DNA here is from genome assembly GCA_013389825.1 of Crypturellus undulatus. Lineage (NCBI taxonomy): Eukaryota > Metazoa > Chordata > Aves > Tinamiformes > Tinamidae > Crypturellus > Crypturellus undulatus. The sequence goes on along the minus strand of VWPW01017552.1, from coordinate 1,891,040 downwards.
GTAACTGTCATCAGACCTCTTCTAGCAAAGCAGGTCATCCACAGTTAGCACATCTAGGATGCTATTGATAATACAGGCCTTACATGATTGAATTCTACAGGTCTTCCAGGTTTCTAGGTGAATGGCCCAAATCATCCTGTCCTCTTCAAAGTTCGTTGTTCGTACATGGGTTTGCAGTGTTTTGCTTAGTGGGCATAGGAGCCCCTTCAACTTGTTCTACACCAGAACCATCTGATGTCCATCTTGAGTCTCTATCAACTTTCATTAATGCTATTCCTGGTCAAAGACAAATAATTCATATAATAGTTCATATGCCAGTCTTTTTTTTATCCGGTTTATTTAATTCTGAAATTCTGTTTTGGAAAGTTCTTAGCATGTGGCAAGTGGTTGAATCGAACAAAATCCTAGTTTTATATATATATATTTACACTTCAGAAATTTAGCTGTTGTTCTACCCAACTGTACTGATACTAACCTAGATACTAAGAAGTATTGTTTCTTTTTATTAGAAGTGGAAACTTACCTTTCCAATCTGCACATACCTATATAGGCATTTGTTCTTGTAATGATTGAACTGTAACTAGTAATAGAGGTCAAATAATTATCTTAAAACCTTCTTTAAGATGGGCCTGTTAGAGTTAGTAGACTGTTTTGATTTTTAAATTTTTCATCTTTTCCAGATGCCTAATCTGGCTCATCCAGTTCCTGCTAGTTTGACCACAACAACCCCCAGAAGTACTTCTCTTCCAGATGCTGCTGCTATATCTTGGAAGAATGACCAGGGTACAGTAACCTGAAAGCAGTTATCCTGCTAGATAAAGTCTTGTCTTTTATAGATAGTCTCAATGGCATCTGTACCAAGATGGTGGTTCTACTCTTCTCTGGTTTTACAAGGCCTGATTCAAGTTCTGGGTAAAAGAATGCTTCTAGCAAATTTAAAGAATGAGGAGGTTTTGGATGTCAAGCCTCACCCTTTGAGAAGTGTAACCGTTAGACAAAACGGTGATGTGGCTGCTTTGGAGAATGGGAGGAGGATATTTGGCCGGTGCTTTTGTAAGTACTGCCCAGCTTGCTTATTCAAAGAGCTCCTGAAAACTAATCCTTTCCTATCTCTCCACTGCCTTCAAATGGATGTTTAGACTAGAGTTGAGTAATAAACACGTCTGTAATTTTTTCTCCAATGAATGGTATTGTATTCTGAAAAACGAAAATAGTAGTGCTTAACAAGCTAAGTCAAAGCAGCATGTTAATACAAACTATATCAGTGCTCTGCATTTGGTCTCAGCTCAAGCCTTTTGCCTAACAATCCTCTCGAAGTATGATAACAGGAGAACAGTTTAGGAAAGGCAGGAAGAAGTAGTTCAAATGAATAGTGTAACAGTTACCTTCTTCCATGCCAGAATCCATGCTAGCCATATCAGGATGCAAATTTGGTCAGGCTGATAATAGTGGCTTAAGCTGATGCAACTGATCTTTCAACTGAGTGAAAGGGCTAATGCTTAGGTGGAGCTGAGGAAGGTTTTGTGATGTTGCTGCTTCATAATGATTTCTCTGCTATGGTCCTGAATTCTGTAGAGATTTCAAGGTTTGTGTAAGAGAGCACTAGAATTCAAACTAAGGACAACAGGTAGTGAATGAGATAGTCTGGTCTTCAGCATCATTTCTGTATAGAAACAGATGCACATCTTTACATCTAGAGTAGACCAAGATTTTTCTGATGAGGGGTAGAATTTAAGGAATTAAATTATTTAAACTTCAGTGAGCACATTATGTGATATCTGTGAATAGAAGCATTAGATCTGTTTTAAAGTCAGTATTTTTCAGTACTATTTCAGTAGTTTAAAATTTATATAAATGTAAAACTTATTTCTTAATGCCTTTGGGTTGCCTTGAGTGTTCCTGCCTTCTTTTTCGGGAGCTCATTTAGCAGAGGTGAAGGGATCCCTTAAAGTACTAGATGACTTCTCATCTCTTCTTACAGCATAAAATTACCAACTCATTTTATTTCTGTAAGTTATTGAATTGAGCTTGTGAGGCTCCTTTGCAGTTACTGATGCCTTTTCTAGCCTCATTTTCCTAACAGGCAGAAAATACTATTCTAAAAAAGAACAGTAACTTGATGACTTTCAGGCCTCTTGTGTGATGCGTGTGTGCCTGTTTGTTTCTTTTGCATCTGTACACAATGCCATCTGGACTTAGCTAAGTGGAAGGAACCTTGGCATTGGGATTGCCTGTGTGGCTGACCCTCGCACAAGTGTTGGCTGCTTCGGCCTCTCATGTGTCTCCCTCCATCTGTGCAGTTGGTCATTGCTGTCCTTTACTAATTTACATGATTGAGCACTCTGAAGCTGTCAGTGGGTGAGATGAAGCAGGGTGCCTGGCTGTAACCTCTAGTGGTTCTTCTGAACAAAACAAACCTCCTTCTTTCAGCTGTGGTTGCAAACACCATCTACTTCCTGAACATTTACAGCCACGGCGAGCTGCAGGCTCACTGCGAGCAGCGCTTTCTCCCATGCGAGATTGGCTGTGTCAAGTACTCCCTAAAGGAAGGCATCATGGACGAGTTCCATCGCTTCATAGATCCTGGTGAGCTCCAAGAAAGGGAAGAAAATAGTTCAACTCTCTCTGGGGTGAGAGGGAGGTTTTCTAGTGTCACTTACTACTGCCCAGTTCAGACTTCTGGTAGTAAAATATTTTTGTTACTATGCTCTAAGTGGTTGAGCTTCTACTTAAAGCATCTGAGTAGTGCTTTTTTCTCCTATTTTTTGAGGAAACGGGCTGAAGTATCAGAATTGTGTGAAGACTTTGAAGAGGGTAGAATAAACCTGGAAAGGACTGTGGCATCAATATAAAACACAAACGTCTGACATGCATACAAAAATTATACAGCATGCTTTGTTTTTGCAAATTCATATATAACTGAAAATAACTTTTTTGAAGAGTTGTGGCACTTGTGCAAGGCTGTAAGGATAGATAAATCTGCTCCTTTCAGCACATTAGACTATGGTGTGCAATGTACGGTGTTAAGAATCAGCCATTATGTATCGCGAGGTTTTATTTATATATTTTCCTTTGCTCTTCTGCAGAAGTTCCGCCACGTGGTTTTCGATACCACTGCCAGGTTGCAAGTGAGTATCAATAGGGGAAAAAGAACAGGATGTAAAGGGGCTATGATTTCTTGGACTGAGCTTTACTCGTCTATATCCAAATGTTTTGCAAGTATGTATAGTTTCTCCACTGGAAATTTCATCTCAAGTTTTGAAGAGAAAGCAATGACAGAGCAACTTGCCAGAGTTGCTTTGAATATTTCTTAAACCTGTAAATGCCAGAGGGCTTGACCCAGAATTTTTTGTCAATGACAGAGTTGTTTGTACTCTACCTTCCTGTTTTAATTTGCAGGTAACTGCAGCATTTTCTTCTGAAGGAGACAAAATCTCGACTTTAGATGCTTTCAAGTCTAGCTGAACAGAGCGCCCTTGCACTGAGGACCATTCTGTGTGTTTGTGTATATATAGAGTACAAAGGTTCTAATACGTAATAGAATAACTGGAATAGAATAACTCAAAGACACTAGTTTGTATTTCAAAGTTTGAGTCTTGTGCAGCTTTACAGAGGACAACAAAGTTGAAGTATTTATATCGCTATTGTGTCTGACTTGGTCTGTCTTTTTCCCATTGTGACTCTTACATAGCATTTTTAGATTCCAGTTCGTTTCTATTAGTAGACTTCCTGCCCTTGTGTACAGAAGGACTGTACAGAAAGCCCACACTTTCTTCTGTCTCATGTTTACATAGTGGTCCTTTAAAAGGAGGCTATGCATGTGTTCAGCCTAGACCCACTAGTTTTTGCTGAGGGAAGCAAGGCTTTGATAGCTTAACCACAAATCTTGCCTATAGAGAACAAGAGGGAGATGTGTGTGTGTGTGTGTATGTATGTATGTGAATAAGAGAAGATGTAAAGAAGATGGAATTGTATCTTTTATGGAAACGGGACTGTTTGTTTGTAACTTTTATTTTCTCCTTCTGCTTCCATTAGGTGATAATACTCACAAGATCCCTATATCTGGGTTTGAGCTGTCACGCGCTTGCTACCCAGTTGTCTTGCGTGAACTTCTTGCCTTTGTCCAGTCAGATGGAGGTGCTTGGCCACGTTTCTACTGCAGGGTATGATCAAGGTCAAAGTAAGGAGACTGCTGTAAAGTCTTTTGTTTAAATGAGTGGAAAATAAATATCCTTTTCCAAATTTTCATTTTTCATAGCTTCCATGCAGGAAAGAATAGCCTTGTCAGAGTGTATATAAATTTCTTGAAAGTAACTGAAACTTTCTTTTTGTTTAGTGTGATGACAGATACCGAATCAACTGGTGCTTCAGACGAATGGCTAGCATGTCAGGTGATAAATCTTTTTTTTTTAGCGGTTTTGTGTGGGTCTCTCTCTCTCTCTCTCCCTTCACCTTTCCTCTCCCTCCAGTAAAAGTGAAAAAGTCAGTCACAGGACCAGTACACAGCTGCATGTTCAGTAATCTAATCAGACGGTGAGTACATCTACAGTTTCAGCAGCACACATTGTTTTTTTTGTTCAGACAGTTAAAGCAGCATTGGAGACAGTGATATTACTGTGAATGTATGGTAACATGGGAAAACTAAAAGCTTCTGAAGAAAGAAGACCCATAGATTTGATGCAAAATTACTGGTGGAGAGAATTATGGAGCAATCTCCTAGGAAGCCAAGTGTTGTGTAGTATTACTGATAGAACCAGGTTTATTGATGGTTGCAAGAGTTTTGAGGCTCTGATAAGAAACTGAGCAGTGACTATGGAGTGGCTGAGAGGCAGACATTCTGTTCAGCTGACATTTAGTTCTTCTCCTGACCTTGACTTCCTCCAAACTGTAGGCTTGGACAGTCATCTGGAACTTCTTAATGTGGAAGACCTGATAGTAGAACTGTATTGGAAGAAATATCAAAAGGAGCCATCCAAGACATGGGTGTGTAAAGAACTAGATGTCTTCCTGTGGGATTACTCCAGTAATACCAGGTATATTGGTTTTTTTTTTTTTGTGTAGAAGTGAGCATTAGCCTGGCATCTCTTGGTGCACTACACAAATACAGCTTGTTCCCTGGTAGACAGGTATCGTCAGCAAACCTTCTTAGCAGAAATACTTCCTACCAACGTGAGAACAACTGGCAATGCAAAGCACTGCCCTTAGGAATGTGAAGATAGATGGCTTTTAATGCTGAGTCTAGGACCTAATTTAAAGGAGGGAGGGAAGAATAAAGTACAGGATGATATTTAACTGGAAAAAAAAAAACAGAAGTAAGGAGATTGAGACTGGAGGGAGACTTTAGGAAGAATGGGATGTGTGTTAAAAATTTGCAGAGGAGAATGGCACTGCTTATAGTAAGTAGAGCTACTTAGCCATTTTAAGTTTCACACTAACAATGCAAGCTCCTTTCTCACATAAGATTCTCTTCCCTTTTTGGCCATCTCTTTCTGAGTCACCTAGATTTGAGTTATTTGAAGACTGCTTCTCAATTTTAAAAACATATTATGTGGTCACTGAGCCAAGATACCTTTAATGCTTGCTTCTGTTTTTTTCTTGCTAGTTCAGCTGTTCTTACTGATTAAAGATGTAGGTGCTTCTGTGATAAACTGAAACTTAATTTCATGTAGGTGCAAGTGGCATGAAGAGAATGATATACTTTTCTGTGCTCTTGCATCCTGTAAGAAAATTGCGTGAGTATTGCAAGTGAGCTCTTACTGGTACCATGACTTCTTACTTTGCTTTATATACTTTTTCATTTTTGACACTGTCTTTCTAACTTAATTGAGCCATGTAGTTCTGCATTCTGAGTTTTATTTATTACTTCTACCTCCAGGACTTCGTTCTATTTGTAGCTTTATAATTTTTGTTTGGCTTAACAGCATGCCGTAAGCAGCAGCAACTAATGTTAATGTCTATGGTAGTAATGTCCATGTTGGTTTGTAGTCATCCTTTCACAAATTCCACTTGAACCTGGAATGTTGAGTTAAAAAAAATGTTCTTTGTGTAAGAATTTCACTGTTTTCTTCAAAAGCTTAGTACACCTGTATGTGATGGCAAAATCTTGAGTGTATTCTAACCCATCTTAATTTTGGAAAATTTTATACAGTTTCACCTACAGTGTAGATGCTTCCCCTTCTGTAACCTTTTGGATGGGAAAGAGGGGAAAAGAGTAGTTTTCAGATGGGGAAATACTATTTAAGATTTGAGTCAACCATAACAACACTACTTGAGAGAAATAATGAGCAATTTTTAATTCAAAAAGTTCTACTATGCCTTGCTGTTGCTTTCCACACCTTTAACTGGTTGCATTCCTGGTTTGGGGAAGCAGTCTTAATTTTAATGTCATATGAGCAGATTGCTGCTTTTAGGATAATGTCCTTCTGCCCTGGCTGCTCCAAGCATCTCAGTCTGTGATTCCTTGTTTTTGCCTGTTGAAGAGCTAAGAATACTCTGCCTCTGTAGATGGTCCATAAAATATAGTCCTCTTAATAAAACTTATCTTGCTTTTTTTTTTTTCCCTTCTCTCTCCATTTTGAAGATATTGTATCAGTAAGTCTTTAGCTAGTGTGTACGGAGTTTCACTGACTGCAGCTCACCTACCTCTTGAAGACTATGTTTCCCGTGACGGCACAAATGCCAAGATAGTAGTGCTGGATGCTGGACGTTTCCAGGTCAGATTCTTTAAATCAGTATCCTTGTATTTCTAGCTAACCAAGTATTCAACCCTTTTTTGCCTTTTTTTTTTTTTTTTTTAAACTTGCCAATTTCAAGTTAGCCATTTTCTCTTTGGATATTTATTTTTTGAAGTGTGCTAGGTAGATTGGTTATTTAGTTTAAATTTGCTTCAGGTCTTGATTTCAGGCTCTTCTGTGGCTGTACAGTCCTGCCTTAGTGCTGTCTTTAAAATAAGCAGTGAGGACTAGTTCATATTCAATGCCTTTACAAGAAGTCAATTAACATTAAATGTGGTTATCTTTGACTGCAGCTCATAATATCTTGAGTAGTGTGCTTTGGAAGACCCATCTGTTATTTTCGGTGTTTATTGTTTCATACAGAAGATGAAGGCTAGGAGCTCTGGACGTGATGGCCACTTCATTTCTCCAAGTCAGGATCAAGGATTTGTCCCTTCTGCTTGTGAGTCAGACTTTCACATTTAAGAAAGGAAAGAGGGGATTTAAACTTTATGCTACTTTTTTCAGGTTTTTGAGCTCAGATGTCCTTTGTTATTTTTCTGTCACATGGAGAAGTCTTTTTCATATGCTTATATGCATTTTGAACCAAGTTCTTCTTTAAAACAGTTTATTAAATCATTTTACATGTATGTTCTATTGGTACTTATAACAAGTATTCTGTTATAATGCAGTTTATAAGCTGCTTGTTTAAAGCCTTTCTTTTGGAACTAAAATATTTTTAAAAGAGGGTATATAACCTCAGTGCATTTGGGAAATTCATGGCTAGAAGTTTGAGAAGAAAAGTTTGCTAGATGAATAACTAGAAAAATTCAGAGTTTGCAGCTTATTTCCTGCATGAAAATACTTGTTGCCTGAAACTGTTGCAACTATGTCATGACATTTTCACTCAATATTGCGTTTATGAAGGTCAAAATTCCTGCCTCTGCTCAATAACTTTAGTATTAGACCTATTGAATAGATTGAGCTTCAAAGCATATAGAAGAGGATTTTATTAATTTATACAGACTTTAAAGGCTGATTTGATTGCAAAAGGTATTTAATTTAATAGGTGGTTCTTCCTGTGGTGTGAAGACTTCCCCTTATGGAACAAGTACCATGCGAGGAAGAGGAATTACTCGATTGCTGAAAAGTACATCTCAACTAACCAACTCTTTCAATAACTGAAGGTCCACTTTCCTTCCAGGACGGCTGTATGTTCTGTTCTTCCATTTCAGTTCAGGATAACCAGTAGTTTCTCTAGACTGCATTTTTCCATCTTTATATGCAACCCTTAACAGTTCAAACCCTTGTTAGAATGATAAAACTATTAATTGGATTTAAATAGGAAAAAAATCTTGATTTCTGCCTACAAGAAGACTTATTTTGATGGGACCTGACAATTACGTCCTCTCTTTAAAAAGTAAATGCTCTGTTAGTTCAGTTTCCTCCTGTGTGGAGCAGAAATGTAAAATCAGATACTACTAGTCGATAAGAAGAATTGCTTAAAGACACACAAATCACTAAGGAAGTCGTTTATTTCTTCTTTAATAATCTTCATTCCCTCTTCTGTATGTGGAGGGTAGAATTTCACTACATAAGTCCCTCCCCCAAAAATGAATGGGAAGGAGCAGTGGAACTTTAAAAGGCTGCATTAAGAATAAATCTGGTAGTCTCAGAAAATTGCTGATAATCTCTCTCTTCTACTCGTTAAGAACTTGTGTACTCATTCAAAGCAGAAAAAAGCAGACATAAATGAGATATCTTGGGAAAATGTGATGGTGATTTTATCCATCTGTTAATGTTCTTCTGGAGACACAGACTATATATCGGGAACAAGCACAATATGGATATTTTCTTCCTTTGCAACATTTCTTCAGTTAAATTATGTATATGTTAGTACAAAATTAAACTCTTGAGAGTCTTGATTTTTTTGTTTGTTTGTTTTTGCTTGTTTGCTTATTTGTTTATCTATCAAATAGGAATAGTAGTCTGCAGGCATGATTTCCACAAGTTTATTAGCATTGGAGTAGATAACAGCCATAATTATTTGTGGGAACATAGAAACTGGGAGACTGTCTGACATATTACTGGGAAGTTAGTTTTTTCATCTTAGGGAGATAGAAATTCTGGACTGGTTTTCCAAAAAGTTTTCTCCTTATTTTTGAGCTGTTTCTACATTCCCCAGTTGCGAGATACTATTTCCAAAGTAACTGTGAGGTGAAACTGATATTCCTTCTGATAAGAAGTAGAATTACAAATAAGGTGTTTTGTTATTTTGGATAACAAAAAGAATAAAAAATAAAAGGTCCTCCTGTGTAATACTGAAGCACATGAACCAACATATTAGAAAAGGTCAGTTGTTGATCTGGTTTGAAATCTGTTCATATTTCTGTAAGACCATTTTGAGATCCTTTTTCCAGTTCATCGAGGTCACCAAACCCTTTTGATGCTACAGATAGAATTTTCTTGTATGATTCTATTTTTGGTCCATTGAGGCCATTGTTCTACCTGTTAGACATCATGAGATAAGAGACTTAAGATTTTGAGACCAGTCTCAAATGAAGCACATGGAAACATTTTAATAGGGTTAGAGTCACTTAGTAGTGATAAAAGCTTCTCTACAAATTGAAGAATTTTGCTCTAGTTTTAAGTGTCTTAACTGACAACGTTTCACAATGTACAGAATTGTAATCATTGAATTATTTTCAGAAGTCAGTGTTATAATAAATGTTTCATGCTTCAGTTCTTACGTAGAAGAAAATGCATTATTCCCCAAATAGTTATTTGATCTCAGAGCAAGTACTCCAACCCTAAGAATAATTGTTTCTGTGCTTAGATCATGAAATAACCTCAAGAATGAAATTAAACATGTCACCAAAAATGGAGAAATAGAGATACGTCATGGAACTTTAACTCTGCCTTGTCACCTGTACCTTAAATTAATATGCATGTTTTATAAGACCTCATTAGATGCTGCAAGTAGGTCAGTAACCATCTTACTGAAATAGCCAACATCCTGAGGTGTTACTGTAATGAAAACTGAAATGAGAACACTAGTAATATGTACATTGACTAGATGTACACTATATTTAATATTTTATACTATGTACCTTAAGCAGAGCCTCACCAGCTACTGGGGGATGATAGATAGTGATCTCATTTTGAGCCTTTACTTTCCCTGCTGTTGTGGAGTTTGAAACTTCAGTGTAATTTCTTGAAAATGAAGGAGTTTGGTAACCATAGTTCACTACTGCTTTTGTAATGCAAAAATAGAAAGGAAGAAAAACTCTTCCTTGCAGGCTGAGCCCACTTCATTAAATGCAAGGACTATTCCTTGTAAGGCACAGACTGTAGGTCAAAATCAGAACAAAGTAATGGGAATTCTCTCCACTTGCATGACAAAATTCTTGAGGGGAAGTAAATGATGTAGATGCAAGCTAGCTTGGGGGCAGAGTATGAGTGTTGCAGCCTGGATTCTTTAAGCATGTGCTTTGCCCATTGTGAAAGTGGCAGTAATGCACTACTTTGCATGTATGGGTGTATATTGTGGTACCAGTTGAACTATCTGCAAAAGAGATTTTGATAGAGAAGGCATTTAACTGATTCAGGCAGACCTGACTCACTGTCCTCATGGTGTGGGAGTTGCACAGCCCAGGGACATTAATGAGTAAAAAGTCCTCCTGGTTTTGCACACATATCACCAAGTCACAACTTTCTTGCTGTACAAACTACCACACAGATGATTGAAGTGTGTGTTAACTGCTTTCTAGGATGAAACTGCTTTGGCCAAATGAAGAGTTTTCCAAGAGTCATGAGAGCACAATGTAATATGACGACAGAACTTTACTAATCTAGTCTGACACTTGTATGATTATCTTTTAATCATGTGCATCTTTTGGATTATTTTTACAGAGTATATAACACATTGATGGGGAGTAAGCTGAAGTTAATGCCCCTATTTAGGGAAAATTATGAATCTGGATATTATTCAGACTCATTTCTGACTTATAATTACAGAATGGTTGAGTTTGGAAGGGACTTCTGGAGAGGTCCAAGTACCTGCTCAAACAAGGTAGCATAGAGCACATCCAGGTGAATTTTGAGTATTTCCAGGGAAGGAGACTCCACAATCTCTCTGAGCAACCTGTGCCAGTGGTTTGTCTCCTGCACCTTCAAGAATTTCCTTATATTTAAACGGAGACTCCTCTGTTTCAATTTGTGTCCATTGTCTCTTGCCCTGAGTGTCTACCACTGAAAATAGTCTGGACCCATCTTCTTGACATTCTCCCATATACAAAGGTATTTGTATATGCTGATCATATCACTCTCCAGGTTAAAGAGGCCCAGATCTTTCAACCTGTCTCATAAGACATATCCTTCAGTTACCTAATCAACTTTTTAAACCTAAGGTAGACTCTGTCCAGCTGCTGCATGTCTCTCTTACCACCTACTCTTTAAAATAAGCTACAGAAATGAGGTATGCAGAAGTAGTTCTTATTAGCTACTTTCCTCCAGCTAAGAAAATTTATCCATACATTGCATTTTGGCTTAGCAGAAATGTTCTTTTACCTGTTCTTAATCCAGTACAATAATGTCTGGGTTTGATCTAATGAGTTTGATTAAAAACTTTTGCTTTGGAATGCTTGGAAGATACTGAGAAAACTTCAGTGAGAATACTTGCACAAAAAAAAAAAAAGTTTGGAAGCGTGTAAAGTTTCTGCAGGTGTTCAGATGGCTGACTTGTGGTGAACTTGTCTACCAGGACTCCCAGATGCTTTTTCAAAGGATTTTTCTCCTGAAACTACTAGAGGTAGTTCCTAGCAGGCCTGTCCCTAGCCTGTTCTGGTGCCTGGCGAGATTCCTCTCAGGTATAGCACCCTGCGCTTGCTTTTGCGGAACTTCAGGAGGCTCCTCTCAGCCTGGTTCTCCAGCCTCTCCTGTGAATGGAGGCCCAGTCCTGCAATGTATCAGCCAAATCCTCCCGGTTCTGCATCATCAGCAAACACACTGGGACTGTGCTTGGCCTCATCATGTGGCTCCTTGATGAGTAAGTTGAACATGACTGGACCCAGTATCAGCCCATAGATATGCTGCTGGTGGCTGGCCCTCAGCTGTACTTTGTGCTGTTGATCAGATCAGATCACACCCTTCTGAGCTCTGCCATTCGTGTAGCTCTCAGTCCATCTTGTCTGCTCATCCAGCCCCTGTTTCGTCAGCTTGCATATGAGGATGTTATGGGAGACAGTGTCAAAAGCCTTACTGAAATAATGGTAGACAGCATGCACAGCCTGTCCGTCATTCACTGAGGCAGCTGACTCAGTGCAGACAGCTATCAGTTCGACATGATTTCCCTTTCACAAATCTATGCTGACTACTCCTCATCATCCTCTTGTTTGTATGTTTGGAAATGGTTTCCAGATAAGTTGATCCATCACCTTCCTAGGCATTTATGGGAAGCTGGTGGGCCTTTATTTCCCTGGATCCTCCTCCTGGAAGTGACATTTGCTTTCACCCAGTTCTCTGGTACCTCCCTGATTGCAGTGAATCTTGAGTTCAACCTTCTCATAGCTATTGCAGCTGAGGTTGCCTTCATATCCGTAACTAATTCTTCCTCGTTTTTAAGTATGAGGTCTAGAAGGTCATCTCACCTGTTTGGCTCCACAGTGGTTTGTTTCAGGAAGTCATCAGTATACTCCAGAAACCCCCTAGATTGCTTGTGCTCTGCTGTGGTGTCCTTGGGTCAAATCATTGAGGCGTTTGAAGTCCCCCATGAGGACCAGGGCCTGTGAACATGAGGCAGCTTCTAGCTGTCTGAGGGAAAGCAGCCTCATCTAGTTCTTCCTCACCAGGCTGTCTGCAGCAGACACCCACAACCGTGTCTCCCTGTGCTACTCTGCCTGCTAATCCCAACCCTTAAACTCCCATTGTCCATTGCAAGGCAGGGCTCTGTGCAAGCCTGCTACTCTCCCCTCCAAGGGCTACGCTGCCTCCCCACCTTCCAAGTGTCAGAATACGAGTTGGACAAGGTGATGCTTGGGAAAGGAGACCTAAAGTTGTCTTTATTCTTGTGAGCTGTAGCTTCAGGCTTGTGCCAGTTTCAGGACCTGCTTTATACCTGGCTCTACCCTTACTGAAGAGAAAGAGAACTATGACTAAGGTATGATTAATCAGCATGTTACATTCTTAGCAATATGTCAGTTCTCCAAATCTTAAAGGTAGAAGGAACTTGGGTGGGGGAGTTCGGTGGAGAGGCACGTCAAATACTGATTACTGCATTTTGCTGCTAGGACAGGTGTCAAACTGGAGGAAGTAGGACTGTAACCCTTGTTCACGTGACACTTGATACTTGTGAGATCCATAATGACTTACTTGCATTTCAGAGACTCTAGGCCTTAAGCCATCACAGGATATGGAGCTCTGCTGAAGGTCCTTTTGAATAGAATTTTTTTATGTGAAAAAATACACTGTATTCAAAAAAGACCTGTCTGACTTTCCTTGCAAAATGCTTGTAATTCTCTGCTCCTGATACCTTTAAAAATGCTCAAAATTCCTATAGAAGGTCTGTGTTTTTTCCCTGCTAGTTGAGTAAGTGCTAATCCTTTCTGCTATAAAAAATTGTGAACATTACCAAAAAGTTAACTAACTCGAGTATGTGTGTGAAATGAAGTTCCTAATTTCTGATTGATAGAAGTGTACGTAGCTAACTATAAAGGCTTTCTGTGTGGCAGGGTAAGTGTGCCATTGTGGGGTAGGGGAATAACAAATTTATTAGCTCGTTTCTACCCTCTTGGTGCCTTCTGCAGGATTATCAGACCCTTACCTCTATAATGTACTGCCAATTATTTCTTTTTTTGTTGTTGCAGTGAGTCTGTAAAATGAACTGTCCAAAGCTGTCTAACCCTGTATAATCTCTGTTGCCTCACTTTTCCTTGGTTCTGTCTTAGAAGCTCCCACAAGCTTCTGTAATTACCATTTTCAAATAATCCCTCCCCAACACACACACATATACTAAACAGGTGACAGGCAGGGGAGAGGTTCTAAATTCCCTTGTGTAGGGCTATAATGAAATTATTACTAGTCCCAGTGCACACAGAATTAATCTTGACAGTTTGCTCATCATGCTGTGAACTTCCTTAGATAGAAGACTGTGTCAGTGTATTTCCTGAAGCGGATGGTACAAATGAATAGAAAAATAGAGCTGTTACTCTAGCAACGAGAATTTTGAAATAATTAACTCTTGTGTATCTGATTGGTTTTGAATTGTACTACACCATGATTTTAGTGGTCAGCAATGGCAGCATGGGCTTTAGTAAATATTTTCACATTTACTGGAGCTGGATTTGATCCTGAGGAGAGATGAAGACTGTGCGAGCAGACCATGGATTATGCAGGAAATTGGTTGGAGGGAGGCAGCTCTGAAGGATAAAGGACTTTGGGAAAGCTCTAAGGTCATTAAGAACAGCTTACTCCAAACCCGAGTCCAAGAATACAGTAGATGTATCAGGGGGCTATCATGGCTTTACTGGGAACTTATCACTATTAGAACTTTTATATAGTACAAGAACAGGACACAGGAGGTAGAAGCAAGCATGGGCTGCATGAGAGGAATGCAGAAATGTTGGGATGGTGTTTGGAAAGCCAAAGCTCTTCTTGAATTGATGGAAAAGGCTTTGCAGTCACCGAGAAGAGCTTGTATGGCAATATTAGTAGGAAAAGACTAAACAATCTAAAAAATAGTGTTGTTGCTGAATGGGTAGGTGATTTGGTGACAGTGGGTACAGATAATGCTGAGGTGCCTTCTTTGTCTTGCTTTTCACTAGCAAGTCTCCGAGACTTCTGTGCTTAAAGGGAGGCTTAAAGGCAGGTCTGTCTATCTGATAGACTGACGAAGGGGACTTTGATTCCCTTGTACACTTTGTTGTAGGTGAAATGGCCACTGAGGGTAAGGTCAGAAGGAAAAATGCAATGTTTAAAATTCCTGCTAGTATGCTTGCCAGGAGAAGTCTTGCCTTGTAATGAAGTACAAAGTCTTGCTGTGGCTGTTCTTCTCACTTGAGGTGGCAGATCTCAGCAGTCCATCAGACAGGAAAATGGCTTGGTGTCAACTTGAATTTTGATTATTATCTTCTGGTTCTTTATGATAATGCACAGATAAAGCATATAGGAGTATATTCTTCCACGGAAATTTGAACATAACAGTAATTTACTAAAATCTGTGCAGAGCATCAGGTAGAAAAATAGGCTTTTTGACCCAGTCAGTATATTTTGTCTACTTCATTTCTGTATTGGAGTGAGCATTGAAGTTGGGTATAAACAAAGTCTTCTGTCTAGTGCATTAATTAAATATTCATAGCTTTCTTGTCCTTTTCCTTCTTCTTCCTCCCAAATGTATTACTGCTTCTTTAGTTGAGGCTCTTGGAGGTATCCTTACTTAGGTGATCAGAAAACTTACAAGTCATTAAGAATGGGAGTGTTCAGTCCAGAACAGGCTTGGAGAAAGCTAGGAATTTGAATATGTGTTATTTTTAGCTGGCTGAATTTAACAGATTGGTAGACTGATAAATGCACAACTTCCAAAATGTTAGTATTAGGTATTTCTGTTATGAGGTTCAATGGAAATATCTTGCCCCTCTGTGTACTATAACTTAGTTCATTTCCCAGTGTAGAGCTGCGGTTAGTGTAGCAGATTCTAAGCAGTCCTCCTTTGATATTTGACTCCTAGATTTTTTTTCCTGCTAGTTCTTGTAGGGCATACAATACAATTCAATAGCACATTGAATTTATATTGTTGACTCTTCTTATAATCTCTTCTTGAGAGCTGTATTTTGTGGCTACTCTGTCCAAATAATTTAATGCAGATTAACACATTTTTCTTTTATGTTTCAGATGACCAATGTGCAAATGTTACATGAAGATTCAACAAATCCTAAGAGTGTAGAGTGTGAGATAACTATCTAATGCAGTGTTAAAATGTTTGAGAGGCCAGACCCAATTTACAGCCACAGATGTCATAGATAATTGTCATGTGCTTTTGCTCATCTTTCCAGCTAAGATCCTTGATGAGAATATATGCTGTTATCCCTCAGGAGAGAGCCCTCTTCAGCCCAAAGATATAGATGTTTGTTAGGGAACAGGGAGTGCTGACTAATGTCTGTAACATTTATAAAATAAGTAGGTTTTTTTTTCACAGTGTAAACCTGTTAAAATACTCATTAGATGATTCATACTCTACTTTCATGTTGCTAATGAAAATGGAAGTACATATCAATGTGTTCCATTTATTTCTCTGTTTCTGAGGTATGTACCTCCTGCTTTTAATCCCATCTATGCAGTGCGGGCTGTCATGTATCTGACCAAAGTATAGGAGGAAGTACTCAGAATGTCTTACTGAGTTGCAAGTTCTTCATTGCCAGAGAGATTTTGTTTTGTATGTAGTTTAGAAAGAACTGTTGTTCTGAATTGTTGTTTGTCTTTACAGTTTTTGTTTTTTTTTTTTTCATATCCATGAATAAATTATACTTAAAATGTCAGGTAAAACAAAGGTGAGCAGAAAGTTGTTATTCTGGTAGCCTGTTTTACACATTCAAAATCTAGAAAGTGCTGCTCGCGTATAGGAGGATTGCTGGTTCTTCTGTAAATTGGTTACAAATTAAAAGTAACTACTTAAGGGTAAAAGGTATGGGAGTACTACAGTAAGATTCCAAAAGCCTCCTGAAGTCATAGCTGCAGTAAAAAGTTGAAAAAATGTTTTAAGACATTAAGATATTCATGACTTATTAGTCATGTCTTTTTAAAAACAGCTTTTAATAATGTAAATAAGAATAATAAAATTAGCTTTAATAATTAACAGCCTTTTGGACAATGAAGGACAGTCCATTCTCTTGGAAATGTCAGATATTAGTCAGGTAGGTTCCTTGCTGTTTAACACCTGCCCTGTTACGTCTTTTACTTTCTAATTAAATACATGAAATTCCTTCATTTCCCCTTTCTTTCCATTGTCTTACAGGAAGCAACTTTTTGGGGAAGTGGGGATATATATATATATATATAAAGATATACCTGTCATGTGCCTGTTGTCACACTGTCCTTTTTCAGAAGAAGAATGGACAATTTATGACTTGCCTGTACAGCATCGGGGAAAAGAATAACATAATGAATTCAGAAGTTCAACAATCTGACATTATGCAGGCTAATTAAACATTTCTAGATCTTTATAGCTTCCCGTTATGGATCAGTCTAACTTCTTGAATCTCAAATGTTTAATTCTGTTACCTTATCAATTCCATTAGTACACGTAGTTATTCAAAACATGAGGCTTTCATTGGTCAGCTGTGATTTTTTTTCCAAATTTTTATTTACATGTATAATATATACAAAGAACATGTTTAATAAAAATCCTTAAAAAACAGCTTGCTTCAGGCTTGCATAAAATCATTTTTACAATGGACAGTGTCAATGTGCTAGAACTGCAAGATATGATATTGCCCAATGCCATACCAAGGCCATCCTTTCTCAATGATATGCAGTTAGTGATCTTGAAAACGGTGGATGTAAACTTTGTTCTCCAAATTATCATGACTACTATCTTCTACAGAAAGTGGAAAGTCTGGAAGACTGGTTATTTTGGGGTAAATTGGGTGAAGCGGTGCTTTGTATGCAATTATTTTTTTATTTTGCTCTGAGATTATATGTTAGTCCCTACTGCATATTAAGCACTTTTTTTCCTCCTAGGGAGAAAAAGACATTCTCTCCAAGGAACTTAAAGTCAGAGCTATGAGCTTTGACTTGTTTATTGTAGGGGAAGAAAAAACAAAACAAAAAAAAACCAAAAAAACAAACAAAAAATCCTCCTTCTTGTATTAAGAGAGCTGCATTTCTGCATTTGACTCCTTTCCTACCATGTCTATGCTTCAGCAGGTTCTGAGGATGGTGTTGGCCTCCTGCTTCTTTCTTCATCTTCAAAATCATCATCTGCTCTCTGACTCCTTGAAGGTATTTCCTGGGAGGGTTCATTTCTATCTTCTCTCTCCCTAAAACATTGTTCCAAGGTAGGGATGTTAATTAAAACCAGTTAGAAATATTCCTGAAGAGATTTTGCATTAGAATGGATTCAGATTGCTCTGGGTCCACTAGGAAGTGTATCAAACCGAACTCCATAAATTGAGTCTTTTTAGTGGTGCAAGAGGTGTACGCTACTTTTTTCTATAGTGTATGTGTAGAGAAAGGATGACTGGGGTACCTTTGCCCATTCTGTTCTTCTCCCTTGACTGCCCTTGACTTACAGGTTAAGTTCCAAGGCTTGATGCAGTATCTGGGGATACTGCGTGACAAGAGGTGGAAGCCTCTGTGGTAGAAACTAAAAGGAGAGCAATGCTCACTTTCCTTGGTGGTTTTTCTTTCACCTGAGCTTTCCATTTCCTATGTTGATGCCAAAGGGAGAAAGGGAAGCCTTCATATGTTCCGTTCACCGTTAGCAAAGGTACTTACGTCATCTCATAGTCCTTGTTCTTGTCTTCCCGACAGCAGCAGCAGTAGGATAAAATACCAATAATTACAATTGCGGCAACAACACCTCCAATGATGCCAGCATAAAGGGCAATGTTCATGGATGCTATAAAGGAACAAAAAAAGACCTCTTTAGCACCACTTAAAATCTCAATTCGAGTTGTCAGATCCTACTACCAGATCCAGCCTGAGTGGGAACCACATTTATTGGACTGCAGCAATTGCAACTAATTCTGTACTGGGTTGCCAAAATGTCTATAGGAGAATTGCTTAGATAGAGACAGGGAAAAGCCCCTGGCTCTGAACAGCTCCTGTTACTCAAGCTGAGATTCAGACTTCGGCTGCTTAGGCCCGTCTCCTGTTAAATGCATCTTTTGCTTGTGAACTAACTCTATGAAAAGTTCTATGAGCACTTGAGGCAGAGAATTTGTTTTAAAGATGAAAATCTTATTTTTATCCACTTATTTTGACAAAAAAAAAAAGAAAAGCAGAATTTTATACTTCAGGCTGCCTTGTCTCTGTTCATGCCTTGGCGCTTAAACAGGATGCATCCTCTGGTACTACTCTTCTGTAAGCAACCTGGTCCCTTACGTGGCATAACGCTGAGCGTAATGTTGCAGGATTCTTGTCCTACTCTGTTGGTTGAAGTGCAGATGTAGAAACCAGAGGTATCTGCCGAGACATTCTTCAGAGTTAGCCGTTCTCCTGTTGCTAGACACAAACCCAGTGAGGAAAAGAATTAGAGCAGGAAAGGACATGGGGATAGAGGCTCAATTCTAGTCCAGGCTAGTGGGAGTGAAGAGGAGTTATTAAAACAGATGAATTGTTCTGCCCTGCTTGAAAGCTAGGACAATTAGCTGCTTATGGTAGTGTCCAGGTTTTACTATGATTTGTGGGAAGATAAATGGAAGTGTGCAGTTTTGATTACAGGGAATACAGGGCACATGAACATTCTTTTTAGAAAGAAAACTGTAGGTTGGGGGGTGAAGAAGTATGCAACCTTAGGAAAAGCTTGTTTGCAGTGGATAAATGGCAGTAAAGAGAGCACCTCTCTACTGAGAAATGTAAGATGGCCAAATCGGCTTTGGGAAGTGACTATCTAATGAATTAACTTGTGATATGGCAAAATGTTCCTCAGTCCTGACTATTAGGATTTAAAATCTTAATTATTTAGTAGTGGGGGAAGTCGTCTTCTAGCCTGAGAGAGGCCATTGAGGCTGTGAAAAAGACCAAGGAAAAGAAATGCAGTGACTGGAGAATACAGACATTTTCTACTCAATATCACAGAGCTGAGAGCTTAGCTCCCAAAACAAAACACTGAGGTTTTGTTTGCTGCATCTCCAGTTAATATTTACTTGTGTAGTCCATGTTTTTTTTTTTTTTCTGACCTACTGATAAAGTTCCGGATTCCCAGACACACACAAGGTTCTGAATATTTCCAATGGCTTTCAGATTTTATTTTTCCTGTATGATTTCATTTCTTTCCAGCTTGCTCATGGGACTAGGATTCTGTTCAGTTCTTTGCTGCCGCCTAGTGCCAGATAATAAAAGAGCATGCAAACCAAATAACAACAGATCCTGCATTCTTGGGTTTTTTTTTTTTCAGTTCTGTATCGTCCCTGCATACGCCACTTTTTTTTTTTTTTTTTTCTCCCCAATGTGATGTTTACAGTTCTCAGAACTGCAATCCATTACTGGACTGCAAAACCTTGTAAATTAAATCAAAACTAATTGACTGGTGAGTCAAACTGGAAGAATGTGGGTCAGACACCATCAATATTGGAATGGATCTGAATGGAATTCGTTACACTCTGTAGCACTGAGACTTGCTTAGCACAAGTACCGAGAAACAGCTTGTTTGTAGTGACAGTAGAGCCTTCAGACATTGGGGAGGGGGGCAAGGAGGAGGCAGTCTCCACACTTACTGGACAACTGCCCCAATGAAAATGAGAGTGAATGAAAATGGATCAGAACAAACTTCTGCCCCAGGGAAGAACAGACTGAAGGCAGAAGCATCTATTGCTTTAGGAAGACAAATCAGTGTGGTCAGGGCTCTGTCTGATGCATTGGCACCACTTAGTGGCCAGTCAAGTGAATGAGGTTTGTGTTTCATAAATACATAATTTATGCAAGAGTTATCCAGAGAGTTGAATATCCTATAGAGTCTGATCATATTTATTTTATCTACATAGCAATGCTACAATAGCTCAAACTGGAAGAGACAGATTGAAATACGTCCCCAGTCATGCAGGAATTGAGCATACCAGGAAGAAACAGCATTGTTTAAAGCCATAAATATAAGTCATGCGTCACTACTACACTTCAGAGACTATTACACCCTCATTTCTGTGTGATTACTGCTAAAAGAGGTCCTGTCATGGAAATCCATTTTGTTTCATCCAGATTCTTAGTTAAAATAAAAGCAGGTAAGATACTAGGGCCATATGGTTACACGGTGGTCCTGAAGAACTGCAGCCCTCTTCATTTTCAAAGCAAGAAAGGAGGTGTTTCTCATACCACCTTCCTCTAGGTGTATAGTCATCTTTAGAAGGCAAGTAGCTTCCAGAACTAACTTTTTTGCTTGCTTTCACCGCAGAAATGATCTAGTCATTGTTAACTGAGCTGGGCTATATGGACAAACCTGCTAGAATCCCACCCTTATCCATAGCAATTGAGAAGTATTTATTTGTGTAAAAGGTACACTTTTCTGAAATCCTGGTCAGAGTACTTCCTAGAAAAAAAAAAAATGTGTCTCTTTTTGAACTTGGAATTCAAAGGTGTTTTTTTTTTTGTTTAAATACTGATCTACAGAAAGCTCCACGGCGATTTTGCACTTCTCATACCTTGGGCTGTTTGCAGTGGACGGAGCTGATTCTGTACATCATAGCTTTGCCAGGCATACGTGGGTGCTGGGGACCCCTCATGAGAAATGCAGGTCAGATTGATTGTATGCCCATATTCTGCAGTCCCCACGACCTTACATTCTGGTTTGGATGGTGCAACTGAAGGAAGAAAAACAGAAATGTATTAACCAGGTGCAGTCTTTTCTTTCAACCCATCTTCTACATATGTGGGGTTTTTTTTCCTGTGCTAAACAGAAGCTAGCCTTGCACCTACCACTTTCTTAAAAGAACTGCAGTGAACTTCAGTATTTACTGCTGATTTGTTTCTCTCTTCTTGATGCTTTTTAGCCAAAAAAAAATCATAAGGTGCTTTATAGGATCTCTTTGATGGTGTTGGGTAACTGATCCCTTGATATACAGAGTACAAGAAGCCACAGGGGGGATGAGGAAGGCCCAAAAATGGGGCTGGAATTATTAGGAAACTGAACTTTACAACTCTAATGGATGATCTTTCCTTAAGTCAGGTATCTAAGGGAGTTGGGTGTTCTGACCATATGTCTGTACTCATAGAGTATTAGGAAAGATAGAAAATGGAATTTTGACTGTCTGGGAACAGTTTTTTGTTTGTTTTGTTTTTGTTTTTAATAGCAAATCTGCCATCTAAAACTGTAAAGATGCACAGTGGGTTATCTAAGGGATCTGGGGTTGTTTCCATCATGCTTACCAAGGACTAAAAGATCCATCAGTGCAGTCTGTCTGGGAGGATCGTTCCGGAGACGAACATTGCATGAGAAGGTACCATTGTCTTCCATGATGGCTTCATTGAGGATGATGCTGATGTCTCCTTTCTTTACATCACCAGAGAACTGTATACGATTCTCGTATCCCTTGCCATACTGTATAAGACCATCAAAATACCTAGTGGCAGCATCATCCTACCAGAGAAGGAGGGAATTTAATCAGTCTTAATTACTTGTGTGTGACTCTACAGCCAACTCCATGGATTAGCCCACACTTAAGAACAATCTGGAAAAGAGGACCTCACGCCTGCCCCAGTTTGCCAAAGAGCCCCAAAAATCATAAAAGCTCAGAAGTTTCCCTCTTTGAATGTCTATCTAGAATCCCCTTATCCTGTATCTCAAATCACTGAGTTACCAATTTATTTTGATGAGACTTACTCACTTCTCTCCAAGACAGAACACAGTAAGACTTGTCTGAGGTACATATGTCAGTCACATTCCCCTATGACCATATATATTCTCTTGCTTTCCTCCAATAAGGGTCTTCAGAGAAGAAACCCTTGGCAGTTACTGAAAGACATCCAAAGGGTGCTTCACTTCTCACTAAATCCCAAGAAGTCAAAGAGAACTTTAGAGGTCTCTTTTATCTTCAAATACACCTTGTGAAGGTGGAAGCCTTCAAGAATCTCTCCCCGTACTACTTTCGTCAACTTAAAATGTTTTCTATAGTATCTTAAGCAATATATATGTAGTTATTTTTTAGCATATCTGTGTATTTCACCTATGGTTTTAGAGGTAAACCCACAGTACCTATAGCGATGTATTTTCAGTAGCCAGTTGGAAGACTGAAAGAAAAGGTTGGGGGCTTGCTTACAATCGTGCAATGAAACTGTGATAACATGAATCTAGAATTAGAGTTTCTACTTGCTTAGTTCTGAGTTTAAATAAAGTCTTGCACTAATCCTGTCTTCCAACACACATTCACATAGTCCTGCTTCCATCTCGTCTCCCACCCCAGTCTTGGATGACCTATCATATGATTCTTTATGCATCTTGATTTACCGCACTGCTGATTTTCCTCCAGACAACAAAGTCCCCAACAGTGATCTCAGCCGCAGAGTTAAAAGTACATGGGAGAGCAGCATCTTTCCCTCGTGCCACCTCTACTATCTTCACAGGTGTTTCCACAGTGAGAGCATGAACAGTTAACAGAACTAGGAAGAGAATAAATACTTCTGTCAGCAAAATTAGTGAAATCTGTTTTTCTACATATTTACATGTTTAGTCCCTTTGGCTTTCTCACACACCACAGTAATTCCACATGCCCTCTGTTCTCCATGGCATTCTCCACTGAGCAGGAGGCAGCATCTGCTGTAGCTGATCGGTTATGGGTAGTTGTTGCACAAGGTGACTAATAACTAAACTGTTCCTTTTCACACTCAATCCCCTCTTCTTTACCTGGACATAAATTCCCCTGGAATTTTTAAGGATGTAATTTTTGAACCTTCCTTTAGTGTGACTGACATTGTCTGGCGGGTTCAAAGTGTATAGAGGGAAGCAGATAAGCAGGTATTACAAGTGAACCAGCAGTCTTAGGGATGCAGGCTAAACTAAGAAAGGGGTATTTCCAGATTTCTGGGACGAAGGAAATTCTTCATCAGCTAACTTGCATCAAATCAAATCCACACAGAATTGACATTTTGTGCTCGGGAACCAAAATACGCTCACGTGATACTTTGGACAGGGAAAAACCTAGAAAAGCAAAGAATTTTAGAGAAATAAAGGAACCAGTAGCCCTTAGCTTTAAGAAATAAATCAGGTAATAGTCACCTTTCTTTGGTTATTTTAACTTCTGTCTGTGGAATGAAGGAGTAGTTGCCAGCTGCAGAAAACACCAGGGTGCGTGTTCCCTGTGTGGCGCTTACCCCCGCATGCTGAGCTTACTCCACAGCAATGCTCTCCATGTTGCAGTGGCAAGTGTTCGTTGCTGGAGCTTCAGCTGTGCCCAGCCCTAGATGACCTTTGTGCCTCTAGTAACCTGCGTGTAAAAGCACGCGATTTTCCTTTACAGTTAGTGCATTTTTTCTATGGCACTGGGCTGAGTCATTCAAGACTAAACTGCCTGGAACCAGCCCGGCTGTGTCGCACACTCCAGTCGTTGTGTGGGGCACTCCCCTCACACTCCTTTCCTGCCATGGGGTGCCGTAAGGAGGGTTGTGGAGGAGGGTAGAGGTGCGCTCTCCCCTGATGTGGGGAGGGCAGCCTGTGCTAGTGAGGCCGTCCCTGAAAAACAGCACAAATGCCAGGACCAAAAAGGTCTTCTTGTCAGTGCCATAAGAATCACATCTCTGTCTTCTGCAGATCTCAGATGCTCCTTAGAAATAGCCTGTGCATTAGAACTGCTGCATATTCCCTTTCTTGGTAGGGTTTGGGTGGAAACACTGATAGCAGGCAAGCCTTTCTCTCTTCTGTACACTTCTTGTTGCCTGACAGGCATGCCTTTCCTCCACAGCTGCCCTTGGAGCCAGCCTGAGACATTCTTAGAGCAAATGAAGGCAAGCAAAGTGAGGGAACCCAGTCGGGCAAAGTGCTCCCAACAGAGTTTTATTGCAGCCACTCCCAGGCCTTCCCCTGCTCTGGAGCACCTAGTGCAAGGGCCATGTTTGCCAGCTCCTGACTGCATTTTAATGATTCCCTTTGTATAAGACACACCTGTAAAATCCTTCCAGTTTCTTATTGCAGTTGGATAGACAAATTCTTCTGCAATAAGGGGAAAACCATCGTGGTCTATACTAGGAGATGAAGCAAAACCCATAACACGATGCTTTTGTCACTAAGAAACTGGTTCCACCAGGCCAGCATTCCATGACCAGAGTTACTCATTCAGCCCTGAGGGAGAAGAAACTGCCCAACCCTAGGCCTCCCCTTACATAAAATTTTCCGTCGTCCAAATGGATAACTAAAATCCTAAAATAAATGGATTTGGAGTATTACTTTTTTCACCAAACGTATTCAGTGCAGTGTCACAAAACTGTTAAACCAAATAGCATGTACTAGAGAACAGTCCATAAGCAAGGTTCCTAAAGCCAGTCATCTGATGCTCTCTCACTACTTCTGATTTTTCCCCCACTACTTCTCCTTCTGGCTCTCATGAAAGCTGTGTGGTTTGATTCTGGGAAACCACCTACTGGTCCCAAAATCAATCCTGATTTCTTTCCTTCTCTCTTCTCAACACTTTTCACAAAGACAGCGACTGTTTCAAAGGTGGTAGTCAATTCAGTAGCATATTGTTTTTTTACTACCATTGGTCATTACCCATCTTGCTTTAGCAAGTAGAACATTCAGCTACTTATAGGTAGCACACCTACAAATTGAGGGTTTCTTTTTCATTTTTTTTCATTTTTTTTTTTTTTTTAAATGACAAAATCTTACAATCTAAAATGACAAATTCATCTGACAAAAGCTGAAGGGACAGAATTTCAAAGTAGCACAGAAGCTGAATAACATGTTCATTAGTAGAGGAATGGCATCATCACTTAAGCCTGAAAATTACCAAATTTGTTAGTATTCATTATTTCTATAGCATTTTAAAAGAAATTTTGAAAAATGTTTTCTCTGTCTTTGCTTATCTTAAACCTTTGTCCTAATACAAAGGAAGAAGAAACTAAAAATGACTTTACTTTCACATTGCCTATCGAATAGCCACTAATAAATGGTATCAAAACACAGTGAAACTAGAGAGAAATATTTTCTTCCAGAAAAAAAAGAGATTCTGATTAAGTGAAACTACTGATGTTGTTTTGTCTAAGTTGTTTTGGCAAGTGGGAAAAGCAGAGAAAGTTGAAATGCGTTGTTTTAAAAGGAACTTGTAAAAGGAAATGCTTTGATTTTGATTTCTCAATATTTCAGAAAATATCAGTAGCTTTCATTCGGGAGTGGGAGAGGGAAAACCTCTTAAATGCTAAATTATTTAGCATTAAAATGAAATACTGTGTTTAATTCAAAATGGCTGTTCAGGCCTTTTCGCTCATTGAGAAGGCCAAAGTATCAGTCATTCACACAACTGCAATGAAGCGCTGTTCAGCAGGAGGTCAGCCTGTGCTGAGATCTTGACATAATCTGTTCGACATAGCTCAGCATCCCAACACTGCACTGCAAAGTGCGGTGCCGCTTCTCCATTCTGATGCAGTGCAGAAACCTCCTGCACCTTCCATTTTTTTTCACAGCCCAGTGGATTATTATCACTCAAGCTCTCCCACACGGTAAAGAAGAGCTTCACAAAACAGATGTATGCTCAGAAGAGTTAACAAATCTGCAATATACATAGCACTAAATGTGGGAATAATGAAAAAGTAGAATAAGTACCAAGACACAACTTACATTCTGAACATCAATTCATGACCCAAGTCATGTTTGTTATATAGGTAGCATGTTCATGTTTTTCCAGTTACATTAAATTTTGTGAATTTTCTTCTTAGAACGTATAGGGACATTTTTGTGTGAGAAGACAAAGGCAGGTCAAAAAGCAGTGAAAGCAGGATTTTATACCATGCCAGGCAGGATGAGAAGGGCAGATCAGAGTGGGGATTCAGTGATGAAGGCCAAGGATAAACTGTCCGACTTATATGTTTTGGTAAGGGATTAGTGTGCATCCCCTTGCCATGCATAATGTAGAGAGATCACAAGTCATATAGGAGTACATATAAAGAATAGGTATAAACTTAGGAAGATATATGCTACCTGCAGACTTGTGTATAAAGCAGTAAACTCCAAAGACTTCTCCACTTCTAATTGTGTAAGTTTCTTCTTCAGACACAAAGATTGTGTTTAATAGACACCATTAAAACTATATTCTTAAAAACATTTTCCAGCACTATAAAAAAATAACATTCCCTGTTCCGGAAATTGTCTTGTGGCTTTAGGAGATGTCTGTGTGTCTGGACATCGAGTATGGAAATGATAAACACACCTATCTCATCATAAACATGCAGGAACTGTTACTAAACAAAAAAAGACACGCACACAAATTCCACTGGGATATTCTCACTTGCTAGTGCTTTTCTCTTCTTCCCAACCCTTGAGGATATAACCATATTACCAGTACTCACCTGCACTGAAAATGAACAACTGAAGTCCTTTCATTCTCTTCCTCCTCTTCTCTCCTCAGTTTCACCAGGAAACACTATGATTTTGAGGTAGTTAGATCAGCAAATGCCTCTTGCTGAAAGCCTGCTTCACAGCTTCACCTCAGGATCACATCCTCAGTCTACTTTAAGAGCGTTGTCACCCATCCGCCACTCCCCCTCTGGCCAGAATGACAAGCCAGATCACCAGTAGACTTTGAAATCGCTTCCTGTTCTCCGCCTAAGGGGAGAGACAATACTTACAAACTCACCCTTCCTTCTCCAATTAAACTACATTTCCCAGTTTCTCCTAGCACACAGGTGTGTAAAGCAAGAGAAAAGGGAAATCAAAGGGCGAAGTGACTAGGAGTGTACACCTGAATGACTGAAATCATGCATGTGATGACATATAGCTAAGGGAAATAAATCTTATTAATCTCAAATATTTGTTAAGGGAGCCTAAGGCTAGACTTACATAGATACTGAAATGTTTCACAATGCAGAGAGCTGCATAGGTCCATGCTTTAATGAACTGAAGTGCCTAATTCCACCTATGTTAAATGCCTTCCAATAGACAGCAGAGATATCTCCACTGGGGTAGGAGACACTTTTAGGAGGCACTTTTATGGCATAAGTGACAATTTTAGGCATCTTAGAAAGGGGGAAAGCAGATTTTTCAGATAAAATATATTATGCTCACAATGCATTCATAATATTAATTCTGCATTGATTTTAAATGGATGCTACCTCAAAAGTGTGTGTCTACCATGGGGATGTTCCCATTTGATATTTTGTCTGTATCTGAAGAACATAGGAAGTCGCAGAAATGGCATCAACATCTGGTAATTGTCTGGTAATTCTCAGCTCTCTACATAAGAACTTTGAACATTCACTGAAAGATGCTGATTATAGTCTCTAACAGATATCATACAAATATCCTCTTTGCAGATATGCAATTTCTGCTATCATTTGTATAGCTTCTGTATTCTCCCCAGGAATTCAAAAGCCACTTGCTTGATTTCAACTAAACTTGGTAGATGGGTGCGAAATTAAAGATGTGAAGTCCCTTTCAGTCTCATGAAAATCAGCAATTGGAAGAAGAGAGAAATCTAAATTAATGGTACCTCTTAGGCATTAATCATTCCATTTTAAGAATTTGTACTTGAGCAAATAGTGCATACTATCCATGCTATGTCTAATCTTTTGTTATATGGCATAGAGAAAAGTCACAGGGGCAAAAGCTTATGGCCATGTGAGGAACATTTATTGGGCTGAAGGGCCTGGGCTGCTAGACTCTGGAAAACACGCTTGCTAATACCACTGCTCACGTAATATCTTGGGTAACCCGGGTTTTCTTAACATTAGCAAATGGCTAATCAGAAAACGCAGTAGAAATAAGTTGCAGAATTTAGCAGAAAACAATGTCTGTAACAGTTACTTCTCAAATACCTAAAGATGCTCTGAGTTTAACCACCCTACCGTCTGAAAGATGGCCTGTGTTTGTTGTTAATCCTGAAACAAAAGCATTATTCTCACATAAATTTGTCATTTAAATTGTAGAAGTAATAACGTGTGTCACCTCCAACCATATTGGAGTGTATCTTGTTCCATTATGCTGGCGAGGGAGAAAGATTGGTTGTTGCCTAATGGTCTATAACTTGGAAAGGCTGCCTTAATTGGTATCAATGCTAGCTTTACTGTGGGACCAGTTTTACCCTGCTTCTATCAGTCATTCGGTTGCATTATAAATAAATAAGTTGGTGCGGAGATTGCTAATGCCCCACTGTTTTGGAAATTTAGCAAAATGCAACTGTTTTTTCCGGCATATGCTTCACCAGCTTGATGATTACATAAATCTGATTTTAAGCCGGTTGTTTAGATGAACTTTGTTTAAATGAACTTTATTTATTGCTTCTGTTAGTTATTTAGGCACAGAGTAGAAAGGATGTGTAGGCACTTAAATCCTATCACTCCTTTCTGACAGTTCTTTGTTCTGGACCACAGGAGTTTTTGATAAATGCAGGAGGCAAATGTACAGTTTATCCCTTGGAAGTTTGTAGAATGGCCTGTCATTGATGATGGCTAGACAAAAAGACTAACTCCACTGATGATTTTAAGATATTTTAATTTCAAGTATGCTTTTCTATTGACTTTCTTTCCTGTTTAGTATGAGCAGCAAAACTCATACCAGAAGTTTACTACACTCATGGACATGCACATCACTGTTACAGGCACTGCTACAAGTACTTGTAACCCTGCCAAAGCCTTGCCATAGGCCTACTGGGGCTCACACAGGCCTCTGCCTTAGCATAGGCTGACACGTGTGGTCTTCTTCATCACTCACTTCTTGTGCAATGTAAAAGCTTTAAGTCTTGCTTTTGCCGATAGCTATAGCTGTGGGAAATCTTTCTTTCTGGAGAGTATTATTAGCTCATTTAAATGAAACTACCATTGATCTGCAAAGCCTTGGCAGAATGCTAGGATGGCTTCATTGTCCTACCAAAAATACATAATCTGGTAAGTTTCACATATGAGGATTAATGCATAGGTAGCATATAATAAACATTAGAAAAGACAGTAACTCTTCTTAAAGAAGAGAGAGGAAGAACTTTCTATGAAGATCCCATCTCACTCACCAAGACAATAGCACCTGGCCCTGTTTGTTGGATGAAATCTGTGAACAGGTATATTGATCATCAATGACAGATATCAAAACAATTATGTCATGGTGTTTTCTTTTAAGTTTGTATGTTCTGTAGGCTCTTTAACAAAGATTTCTAGTGTCCTTGCCTTTGTCTTGAATGGTCATCTTGGGCCTATAAAGCAACAACTTGTAAGAAGCAGTGAGGAAGAGCTGCCAGCCTACCCGCTGGCTGTGCATTCTCCACAAGTTCATAGCACCTGCAGATGCTGTCTGCATCTCCACATCTGAACAGTCATGGTGAGTACAGCAGGATATTCAAGTCCCTGCATCATCCACTGCTGCAGTTGTATTCTGAGAGATGCTTGAACAAGATTTTCAGAAGAAGCTGAGTGACTTACAAGATGGATGCCAATGATGTGTTTTCTTTTGCAACATTCTTTGCAAAATGCTTTGAAATCTCTCTTCTGCTGTCGTAAGGAGATAGGCAAACTTCTTGGATAGGAGCTGATAGGCAAACTCCTGAGATCACTTCCTGCCTCAAGTAGTAGCAGGTAATAAGCACACATGCCACATAGCATTGCAGAAGTAACATAGAGCTAACTGCATTGCTCAAAAGTTTGACTATAAATTGCATTGTCCAGAGGAGACACCAGTAGGATCAATACAAGCCATCCTCCTATAGTACTTGAAACCATTAGGACCCATCCAAACCTGTAATCTCTAATCCATTGCTTCCTTTGGGGTGACACTCAAGATACAGTATACCACTTTCTCCTTTTTCCGCGTGTCCTCCTATCTCAACAACATGCTTAAGACAAGTCTGGGCTATATGTGCCCAGAGACATGAGTGGCTGTTTTTTCCCTGCCCTGATGTGGCATCCCTGCAAATGTGTCCCCATTTGTCCCAATGGGGACAAATGTGTTCCCATTGCAGCATTCAAGTAAGAGGCAAGGAGCAACACACCCCTCCCCTTAGCATTATGCAGCAGTAAGTGTGCCTGAGTAATGAGATAGGCCAGTCCTCTTTTCCACCTTCCTTCTTGTTTGCTTGTGTGTTTGTAAAAGAAATCAGCAGGTGGATGTCACTGCGTGGCTCAGAATAGGAGCCCCCAGGATAGGTAAGCAGAATTTAGGCTTTCGTCTGATTCTGCTGTGGACTAGCTTGGTCTGAGCTTTGCTGGGAAGTCAGCCAATTGGAAGTGAAGTTTCTTGTTTGAAAACACGTAAGGGGAAGATGCAGTGTCCCTTGGTCTTGACCCAGCTAAAAAGGAGAATCGGCTATGGTCGCTTGCTTCCAGTGAGTTTGGAGTGACTTGTCTCATACGGTATTTCACAAGCACCTTAGAGGTTGTACCAGCATTTCAGATTTGCTTATTGGGCCGCCAGTTGCCTGGGGGCTGCCTGCAGGCCGAGGCTCAAGCTCTGTGTTCCTGAGCAGTTCTCTGAGTGCCTCCTACAATGAAAATGTCAGAGGATCCAGCCCACAGCAAGGAAGGAGTTAAGTGCTGGGCCAACTGCAGTCTGTGAGGCATGGAATTCTTTCCCCATGCAATCCAGCAGCCAGTGTCAGGACAACACTATATTTAGAAAGCTGATAAAGGTTTGGTGCTGACAGTTGTCCTGCCCCTTGATGGAGAAGCCACAGAAAGAGAGAGAGGGCAGCTGATTTCTCTCTCCCTAGTACTATTTCCTGCCAAATTTCTTGCCCTCTTTCCTGGACACCAGCCCCGTGCCTTAGACAGGAATCTACCAATTTTCCAGTGGATACTGACGGTAAGTGCTGTTTCTTTCCTTGCGCCCCTGCTTGCCGCCTCTGTAGGCAGCAGCTCAGCCCCCTTAGGAACATGGCTGCGTTCCTCGTGGCCGAGAGCAGCTGCTGGGGCACCCCAGGGCCCGGCGGGCTGTCGGGGCGCAGCAAGTCGGCACCCTCCGTCTGGAACCAGAGGAAGTAACTGCTGCTACGTGTTCGTGTTCCTGACCAAGTAGCCGCCCCCCTCGCTGCCCTGCGCGCAGTTCGGTGCGCACAGTGGGTTCGGTAAGCTCAAGAAGAGGCATTTCAGGGGCTTAAAGCTGGCCGAAGCCAAGGGTTTGGGCTTTATCTTTAGGAGTTTTTCACTTTGTGGAGGTGAGGTCTCATGTTTCTTGCCCCTGACGCTCTACTAGTCTTGTCTTTTCAATCCCCTTCTGGCTGGATATAGGTCCTTCTAGAGACTATTCACGGGCTGAGCTAGCCAGGGGTGGGATAGAGTTTCTCCCCTGCCACCCCTGCCTGTTTACTCATGGGCAAGAAGGGCACTGGCACGTCCTGGGAACCGGCCAGGGCGCTGCAGGAGGCCATGGGAATGCCAGGGCACCCTGGCAGACAAGTCAGCGTGACTGACTCAGAGCAAAGGCTTTTTGCACTGTTTCGTCCTCTGCCACCACTCAGAGCCCCTTCGGTTGTATCAGCCTCCAGCACAAATCCTCCCCGTTACTGCAGAAGCAGAGCCCAGCAGAAGTGACCCCGTGTTGTGCCTGTGCTGATAGGGGATGTTGGGCAGCTTTGTGTCCCCTGTATGGACTCCTGTAACAGTCCTCTGCTGTGCTCTGCCCCCATTTAGGAAATCCTCTCACAGCTGCCATGGCAAGCAGCAGGGATTCGGACGACGAGCAAGTAGTGCCGGATGAAGAGGAGGGGAGATCGGAGGTGAAGGCGGTGCAGGCCCACTACCTCCGCAGCCCTTCCCCCAGCCGGTGAGTACATTTGTTTGCTGCAGGGGCTGCCGTGGTCTCCCAGCAGCACATAATAAATTGCTGGGCTTTTCTTCCCATCCACTCGCATTAAAAAAAAGTACATATATTTATATACATATACATAGTGTAGGGCTTCCCTTCCCTCCCAGAGTATGGAGGCTGGCGTGCAGCATAGTCCTTGCGGCAGGGAGACACACTTCAGAAACAGGACTCTTACCCTGTTTACTCCATGCAGTTGAGTCTGCACATGCACGCAAGGATCTCTGCTTATCTTCTCTTCCCCATCACATCCTCTTATGTTGACTCCCACGTTAAAATTTCAGATCTGGATTTCAACTCTGCTCAATGTAAGCCTGTATTTCAGTCTGTTAGGAGGACCTGAGAAAATTTTATGCCAGTACTAGCTCTCAGGTGCCTCAGAAAGGCTGCAGTAGGGATCAAGTTTGAGAAGAACCTACCCTGGTGTGGACCTGAAGAAGTAGTAGGCTATAAAATGGTTCCCATTAAGATCCTTATCTGTGGGACATTGCAGCAAAATGAAGATAAAGTGTTGTTTCATTTAAGCAATGTGTTTTAAAAAGTCTAGGAAGTTCGGGGGCTCACATAAATTAGAATTATGTATTGATCTTCTCTCTTTCTTTCTGATAATCCATCATTCAAAATGAGCAGGAGCCCCTCTCCCTTGCCTTGCCTTCCCTTGCCTTGCCATCCCTTCCCTTCTCTTTCTTTCCCTTCTCTTTCTTTCCTCCATTTTCTTTCCTCTTTGGCTGGTCACCACACACAACCATGAAATTGTAAAGTCCCTTCTGTCAAAGTGAGGCCTTGGAAGCATCCAGGCTTGGAAACAGCAGCTCTGCATCTGTGTTCCGTGGGTGCCAGGGGCAGCTACTGGCAGAATGTGTTGAGGCTGTGGCAGCTCCTTGTTGCCAACTTCTCTTGCTTTGTTGAGATGTGAGGCAGTACTTGCAGTAGGGGGAACTGAAGGCTGCAAATTTGCTTCAACTTCTGCAAAAAAGGCTGAACCTCCCCACACCTCCCTCTTGTTCATCTCATACACTCCTTAAACAGCTAGAAAAGGATTATTTTTAGTCACTGTTGACAAGTGCTGGAACCCAACCAACTAACCTAGGCAGTCCTGCTGAGCCTGTTAAAGGTGGCTGTCGTCCATTTTGTGTTTGCAGAATGAGATTGAGCTAACCAGACATTTTCTGTGCACTGTGGCTGCACATAAATCACCCTCCCTCTTCTATTTCAGTTAAACACAAACAAACAGTGCATTGCAAGTACAGCAAGCCTGCATCTCCAGAGAGCTTCTGTGACAGGGACAAACTTGTACTGGTGATATGTATGATCTCTTTGGAGGCAAATGTAGGCAAATTCTCTGTAAAATATTTTGTGAAGATGTGTATAAGTAAGAACAGAAGACTAATTTGGACTGTATAGGTGGTCCCAGGTGGGAATATGTTTGTTTTCAGGATTGTGGCCCTTTTTTGCTCAACAGAAACTTGTGTAAATCTCTCTGTGAGCCAAAGAACTATCTGGAAAGCTGTACGTGGTTTTCATAGTTGTTTCTGACCTCCAGCTGTGTGACACAGCACTATGTGACAGGAGTGACTGATCACAGATTTTTGCTATAAAGTAAATAGTGTTGCAAGTACTTACAGAGAAATTTACAGCCTTTAATACATATATTTGAACTGCAGCCCCTGATAACTCAAAGGATATTTGCAGACAGCTAACAGAAAAAGGATGCCAATTTTCCAGCATAATTCATTTTGAATTGTTGAAAAAACTCTAGTTAGGACCATGTTTATGTCTGTCTTTCTATGTGAAAGCCACTTGCAAGATTATTCCCTATGATCCATCCACCTCCCAGTATCAAACCAGCCACTAATCTTCTCTACACAAAACCTCCTCCATAAGTCATTTCTCTTGTACGTCCATCCCACTGTCTGCGGTTCCTCTTTCATGGGACCTGTCTTGACATCCTGCAAACACTTGCATATTTGAAGCTCGTTGCACCATCCTGGAGATTGTTGTGGGGGGAGCAGGAAGGAGAACTGGGGTTTTCTATCTGTTCATCAGAGGATCCTCTCTGCTCCTATTTCCTCCTGAAGTCTTCTGGAATGGGTGAAGAGGGCTATAGTCCTGGAGATGGGGTCCTAGTGGAGGGCATTTGCCTGATGGAAATTTTGGTTGGTTGGCAGATATTCAATGATATCAGAAACTGATACAGAGAGCATCTTCATGGAGCCAATCCATCTGTCGTCTGCTGTGGCTGCCAAACAAATAATCAATGAAGGTAAGAGGAGGAAAGATAACAGAAATATGTAAGTAATATAGACTTCGTTTGTACTTGCTTTGCCTGTTTCATCTAGAGATCTCAAAATGCCAGATAAGCCTTTACAAGCAAACCACATATGAGCTAGATATGAAAAAAAATACAAAAAAATGACAATGTACAGATAGGTTTGGTGTCTTTCATTTAAGTTGTAAAGTGAGTCTCTTACAGAATCATGTACTACCGTGGTGGGTACATTTTGATTACTAGTTGCTAGTTGTGACAAGCTGTCTTCTGCTATTCCTGTGGGCTTAGAACCAGTGTGCACTTAGCTCCAAGGTCTTTGGCCAATGTGGGTCTATGAAGTGAAAGGAAAGTGCAATATGCTGTTCTCATTACTAACTACCTTAAGGCTACCTGATAAGTGTGCCCGCATTTCAGTTAGAATGGTGTGATGCTGCTGGGGAAAATGAAAGTCAAAAAGGGTCGTCTCAGGGACAAAGAAAGCCAGGTCATGTATTTCCTTTGTTTTTACATGCTTTTAGTTACAATGTTAGTTTATTCCAGAACTGAAAACAAAGGATGTCAAAGTAGATTCAGTGTGTCCCAGGATGTTAGAGTCTGCACGACAGTTGATGGTGGAAGACCTTTACAACCGAGTTAAGGAAAAGATTGATGACACCAGCTTGTTCAACACACCATGTGTGATGGACTTGCAGAGGGCACTTGTGAAGGACAGGCTTGAGACCCCCAGGGATGCTGTGGACGAAGTCTGGCCTAACATCTTCATAGCAGAAAAGTAAGTGTCAACTTTTGTCATCAAGTTTCACAAGATTCCTAGTGAAGGGTCAGATGAAACCATGAAAGGCATAACACATATTACATATATCTAATACCTTTCATCCCTAGAGAGCCCAAAAGTGTTTTTCAGAATATGCTCACAAAGATTGCTGTGTGCTGAGAAGCAAGCACTACTGGAATAGGATTCATCAGCTTTTCTATGCTATCTTAGTGCTTCAAACAATTTAGGAATAAAAAATGGAAGTGAGCTCCAAATTAAACTCTTTTCATCGGAATTTTCCCCTGAAAAAAATGGGACTAAAGTCCTTCTTATTATATAAAAGAGTGAAAAATAAATAGCATAGCAAATATTGAATGGAAATGGCTAGATGTTCTGAACCATGGCTCGGCTGTCTGAGACACCTGTGCGTGTGACCAGGAAAGAATTAGGAGAGAATATAATATAAAACATCAATTATGGGCTGATTAAAAAAACAAAAAAAACCCAGAGAAATAAGTAAATAGTCTGAACCTAAGAAGGCAGGATGAGTTTTAAATCAAGCTAAAGTGAAACCGAGCATGTAGCTATGCTGGTGAGAGCAAGTTTCTCATTTTCTTTTCCGAATGAATATTGGAGAGAAATATCTATAGAACTCTCGAAGGACCTTAGAGCTGAGAGGAGCAACATGTTGGATAAGTAACCCAGATTGCAAATTCTGTAGCACTTGCAACAGACAGCTTTTTTCCCACCCAAAAATAGGAAGACCAATATCTAACATATATTTTTCTTTCTTGAAGAAGTGTTGCAGTGAACAAAAGCCGTTTGAAGAGACTGGGGATCACTCATGTCTTGAATGCAGCTCATGGTACAGGTGTATATACAGGACCAGGTTTTTACAATGGTCTGAATATCCAATACCTGGGCATCGAAGTAGATGATTTTCCAGATATAGATATCTCCAAACACTTCCGTCCAGCTGCTGAGTTCGTGGACGAAGCACTGCTAACTTACAGAGGTAAGAAGAAAAGACTACACTGGCTCTAGAATGCTTCGGAGTTAATGAGTTTTTCTTT
Source organism: Crypturellus undulatus (assembly GCA_013389825.1). NCBI lineage: Eukaryota > Metazoa > Chordata > Aves > Tinamiformes > Tinamidae > Crypturellus > Crypturellus undulatus. The sequence continues at coordinate 1,854,604 of VWPW01017552.1, read as the reverse complement.
GTAACTGTAATTTGCTTTGACTTTAAACGTTAAAAAAATCCTTCATGCCAAAGCTTAGTTTTGCCACAAATGCCGTTTCTGTGTAACCATGAAATACAGCAGATTCTCAGCTTTGATTCTAGCTCTTGCAGGCAGTGTTTACGGGACTGTGGATCCCAGTAGTTTGGAGCAGATAATCAGAGTCAAAATCAGCTCTATTCCTCTAGTGGCTTGCTCCTCCTGGTTCTGAGACAATATGACACAATATGACTCTTGCCTCCAGCCAGTCTGAATGTAACTGTTTCAATGAACCTTGCAAAATAGCAAATCTTTGATTCGGCAAAAATATAATTATATTAATATAAAATTTTGTTTAAGTCCTTTAACATGCCTTATAAAAAATCCAGTACCTTCCTGGAGACCAGTATTAGTATCTTCTTTTTCACATACAGAGAAACTGATCCAGGAAAAGTTTTAATGTGTTACCCTAAGCCACGCAGTAAGAATGCTGTATTTCTTGTCTTTCTAATTCCTGCTGATAATCTTTGTGATTATTTGGGGAAGAGACAATATAGGTAAAAATATGAATATTTTGTTGTCCACAGCTCTTGAAACTAACATGCTTTCTATTCATATCTACCTAGATTTTTATTAAGACAAAACAAAGAAAGCTAGCAAGAATTCTTTAGTATTGGTTTCAGTTACTGAAACATGTAATCTGATTTTTAACAGTATCCAGAAAAAGCCTTTCTGCCACATATCAGAGCAATCTCTATATGTTATTGGAAACAGCTAATTATTTTTATATTCAACATCCACAGGCAAAATCCTTGTGAGCAGTGAAATGGGAATCAGTCGCTCAGCTGTGCTGGTGGCTGCTTACCTCATGATCTACCACCATATGACCATCCTGCAAGCTCTTATGACTTTGAGAAAGAAGCGTGCCATTTATCCCAATGATGGCTTTCTGAAACAACTAAGGGAGCTCAATGAGCAATTGTTGGAGGAACGAGAGCTGGAGAATACTGGAGATGATGAACTCACTCCCAGTCAAAGTCCTGTTGTCCACACAGGGACTTCTTCCCAGCTATCTGGATTTGGGGACTCAGAAAGCATCATAGGGGCCAAAGCCCATTCTATCATGGTAGAGGAAGAGGACACCAGCAGCCTTCTGGGTAGCCTTATGAGCTCTCCGTCACTGGGAAAAGCTAGTTGCATTTCCAAACATTCCACTCTCATCAGTGAGGAAGAAGAGGAACAGCTCTATGAGGAATGGAGGAAGAAACAAGGCCTGCCTGCAAAGGAACTAGCAACTAACCACGGAAGGAGAATGTCTCCGAAGCTTCTGGCTCAGGAAGGGGAACAGTCTGAGGAGGATGTGGAACAGATAATCCATGACTGGCAGCGCAGAAATGAGAAATACCAAATGGAGGATGGAGACTTCAGCATGGGAGGAAGACATTACCCATCAGGTGAATTCAGTGATGTTGAGAGCGTGAGTAGTCTTGAGATCCGAACTCTCAAAGAACAGCTGGAAGCCAGCAGCTGTAATAGGATGAGGAGGAGCCGCAGAGGCTCTATTTCTTCTGAAAGCACTTGGGACATGTGGAACCAGAGACTTCTGGAGATTGAGAAGGAAGCCACACATGGGTATCATTCTAAGAATAAAAGTGGTGGGGAGAGCTGGTCCTCCAAAACAGGAAGAAAGGAGAGGGATGTGGACGAGGAGAGTGTATTTTCAGACTGCAGCTCCTTTTACAACTTCTGCCAAAAGAACAAAGACAAGCTTACTCCTCTGGAAAGGTGGAAGGTCAAAAGGATCCAGTTTGGCTTTCACAAGAAGGATTTGGAATCATCGTCATCTTCTGCTCCATCTCCAGCTGAAGATGGCAGCCAGACCGGTGGAGAGGTGACAGAAGGAAAGAGCTTGTCAGATATTAACCTGTCTGCTTACCAGGCTTGGAAAATGAAGCGTCAGAAAAAGCTGGGCCATGAAAGCAAGGATGAATTTGTGGAGCTTGCCAAAAGTGAGGATTCTGCTTCAGCCAAAAAGAAGCAGAGGCGAGTAGAGCTCCTTGAACGTTCGAAGAAAATCCTAGAAGAAAGCCAGTCCATGTGCAGCTGGGAGACAGACAGTACAATGAGTGGGAGCATCCCGCTGTCAGCTTTCTGGCCCTCCGCGCCTTCTGCAAGTGGTACTGAAGATGCATCGTCTGCCTTAAGCATGCAGACAAATCACTCATCTGTATCCCAGGCCAGGAGTGGTGCCGGGGCAGCGCGACCTCAGACACCAAGTATACCCGTCCCTAACCTTCCAGTTGGCCCAGGTGACACAATATCCATGGCGAGCATTCAGAACTGGATTGCTAATGTGGTCAGTGAAACCATTGCTCAAAAGCAAAATGAGATCATGATGCTGTCCCGTCCTCCTTCTGCAATGGCCTCCAGTGTAATGTCAGGAGACCTTGGCAGACATGTAGATGATGATAAAGTTTCCCTTCTCAGTGCTCGGAGTGGCTCATCCCTTGCTACCTCTCAGTGGCGCCAGCAGGAGATGCAGAGGGCAGAGTCTCAGTCTGTCCTGTCTTGCAATACCTCAGTGAATGCAAGAACAGAAGGGACTAGTTCAAACACGAAGGTAACACAGACAAGCAAACCACTGTACAGCCTCTTTGCCGATGATGTTGACCTGAAGAAACTCAGGAGGAAGGAGAAGGAGTTGCAAATGGAAATGAGAGAGAAAATGTCAGATTATCAGATTGAAAAGGTGGTCAGTGACAACAAACGCAGTACTTTATTTAAAAAAAGGGTGGCCAAAGGAGAGGAAAGTGAAAATGAAGATGACACAGAGAGCACATCAGGTAGCCACAAACACACCTTCCAAGCAGATCTTGACAGAACCGATAGAGCATTTGCTGTTTCCAGTCAGTTTGCAAATGCGAGTGCACTGAAGTCAGAGGCAGAGACTGACATTACCAAGTGGCTGAGTGGTCTGAAAGAAAGAGAACCATCATATAATGATCAAAGTGAGAAGGCTAGAGAGAAATATAACAGATCATCCAAAGTTAGAGAGATGGATTCTGAAACATCCAGTTACAGATTCTGCAGATCCCAAAGAGAAGAGCTAAACAGCTCATCTTCCTATGAGTCAAAAGGAGATTCGCTGAGAACCATGTCAAGATTTTCTTCTGCTTCTGAAAGAGAGGACAAAAAGATGTATAAGTTCACAAGGTCGAGGGTCAGTGAAACAAGTTCAGGAGAAAAGAGCCCAGATCTGTATGATTTCAGACGAACACCTGAACCATCCTTTGCCTCTGAATCCCCTGAACCGTCTACACAGAATCGAGTTAGATCTCATCATGTGGAGGAGTGTGAAGAGGAGGCCAGGTCAGACATGTCAGAATTTGGAGCTAAGAGAAAGTTCACCCAAAGCTTTTCAAAGTCTGAAGAGGATGGAAAGAAAGAGGCAAAAGTGGAACAAAGTGAAGAGAGATTTGCATCAAGAGAGTACTCTCAGTACAGGAGACGCATTCGTAAAGAAGATGAAGAAGAAGAGATGGATGATGATGCTATTATTGCTGCTTGGAGGAGCAGACTGGAAGAAACTACTGCAAAGCTCCGTCGGAGAAAGGAAGAGTGACCAAAGATCAGATTATAGGAACACAAACAGAGTCTCAGAGACCCAGAATCACTCATCATTATATTTCTAATAATCCTTTGTGGTTTGTAGGGCATTTCCTGCAGATATTTCTCTTTTCTTAATCAAAAGCTGTAAAGGGAGGAGGTCAAGTTTTGGAAGTGTTTGTGGTTTGTGAGAAAGATGATGCTACTATTAAATGATCAATGTAGGTAGGATTGCAAAGGTAGAAGCCATTAGGAGCCAGCGGACATTTCGGCAGCGAGAGCAAGTAATGGTGGCACACCTCAATTCAAAAGACCAATCATATCCCATTTTTGGTTATTTCAATTTCCTAGCCTTGTTAAAGGCTGGACATATTTTTTTCCTAGGATCCTTTTGATCATAAATGGGAGAAGCCAACAGCCTTTTCTAGGAACTCGAAGAATGTTCCTTCCTTAATCAGTTTTACTTTATTCCACTGAGAAGATATTGCCAGGTAGGCTTCATTTTCTATACCAGCTTAGAGATGTCTACAGAACTAAGACAGTTCAGGTGAATACCTGAAATGTGAAACACATGAAACAAGAAAATGCCTCCTTTTTATTACAAGTTCAAAGCAGTAATTTATGTATTCATGTGGTACTATTGTTCTGTATTAGATGGAGTCACCTTCACTGCAGTCTGATTGGTTCATGCTGATAACTTTGCATCAGCAATAGGAAAGGTCCTGTACTACTAACAGACATCTACAATTATGTTCTAATAACTCTAAAGAGACAGAGTTAGCGTTAGGATTACCACTAGGTTAGGGTGGGTTTCTGAAGCACTGATTTCAATTTGTTGTATGAATGCAGCCAAGCCTATGCTTTTATGTCTATGGTCATATTGTCAGGTAGTGTTTTCAAGATTCTTGCCTTAAAAGAGTGATAAGCCAACTGACTTCTTATAATAAAATGAGGTATAGTTAAAGTTTTGGTAGAAGGCACCAGGCAAAGACTTATCTGCTTATCTCAGGATAAAACGTATGTCTGATGGATGCAGTACTTTGGAGCTAATTGTTAGGAAACGATAGGTTTAATTTGCCTGATAAAGTTAAGGTGCTGTTTGTCACGTGAGCTCAGAGCCCACTTTTGAGGGTGAACAAAGGGAACAGTCTCTGTGTTACCTTAGTGCAGAGCTGTGGGTCAGAGCCCCTCTGCAGCCCGCAGAGCCCTTTGAGCTCTGGTGTGACACAACAGCTCTGCCAGCTCTGCCTCAGCGTTGTCGTGTGGCTGCTGTGGTCTGTGCCTTTAATGCGTCAAAGCACTCAATGCTCTGCCACCAGGCAACATCCTCCAGCCCTCTCTTTAAACAGCTGGGCCAGTTTTTCCTATCTGGAATTATCTGTTCCCTCTCCTGTATGGACTACATTTTGAAACCCTCTGGCACAGCTGACTGTGAAACAAAGAGCAGTAGAGAGTCGGTGTCTCAGAGCATCATTGCTTTCCTTCAGAAGTTTTGTCTTGCCATTGTGTTGCTGTCTCCTCTCCCTCTCCCTGTGATGTTTAGAGCTCACTATTATTATTATATTAGTACCCCTCGCCATTTTAATTTTGTAATATAGGCAGTAAGCTCCACAGGGCAAGGATCTGCTCTTTATCCTTATCGGTATGGTGCCATGCACATCAGCAGTGCTATCTAAATAATGGTTACTGATAACAAAATGCAGCTGCCAATTTTCTTAAACTTGGAATCATTTCTCTCAACTATAAGTCACTGATTAGACATTATCCCTGCTTCTCTGAAGATAAAGATACCTCTTTCTGACTGCCAGGACTAGCGTAAATGAGAGCTACTTATTGCCAGGTGAATGAAAGGGAGTCTCAAAATCAGATGATTGAACAATAACAGGGGTATAAAATAAGAAGAAAAAAAACCAGAACATATTTTACTTGTGTGGGGATTTTTTTGAGTAAACTCAGATTACATTTTTCAAGTACATAAGGAACATGGTCTATTAATGTTCCAAGACATGGTGCAAGGCTTATAATGTACTTCTGCTGCAATATAATATATAATACAATGTATGCCTTCTGCATATTTCTTTGAGGTTTTCTTAAAAGCAATGGCATTTCAGGCTTTGATTAACATTATGAGATTTTTATATTGAATTTCTGCAATGTGTCCTAGGACAGGCATTTTCCTCTTTATTCTGGTAAAGGTGCTGTGTGCAGAACAGTTTTATGCATATGTATAACTGGAGCTTTCTTTATCAAGGTGCTAGATTCAGCCAAGAAATGGTCTTAAGTATAAGCACACAAATAGTCTTTTCTCTTCAGTGCCTTATAACATTAAGCATTAAGTTTTGATGGATCAAAGTGTCTACAATGCCTTCTGAGACTGAATTTGTTTTTCTTATCAAAGGCTGGTTTCCTCTGAAAATCTCTATTCCGATGCCTGGCTGCTGTTCTCAACAAAAATGTTTGTCCTCTGCAGGTACTGTAGGGGGCATCTTACACTGTAAAAGATGAACATCATATGGTGGTGTAATTGGTTTCATTTTGCACTGTACCGCACAGCCTTTGTTTGGGCAGCATTTTGATTTAAACGGTATTCCAGGTCTGCCGCACAAATAAATTATTCAAGAATGAGGGGCAGCGTATGGTTCTGTAACAAGACTGAGGCAAACCACCCTGATAGCAAGTTTTGACCCTTCTGGGAAAGGGTTAAGTGGGTTCTGCTGACTCACTGAGGTAGGTGGCTTATTAGTTCACTCGTGTAAAAGGGAGATAAAAAGGGGTTGCTGGGGAGAAACCATCTAAGATGCTGGCTGAACAGTCATGAGGGAAAAGCCTTAGAAACAGCAGAACTTTATTTTCTTATTGCTTATATCTTTGTTAATAAAGCCAAACCCCCAAAGCAAGAAGGAGGTTGGGCGGGGGGGGGCGGGATATTGGACTCCATTCAGTGTATGGCCTGTGTTTGAAAGTGAGTTGGGAAAGGCTCCAGCTCACAGGTATAAATTACATGAAACCGTGACATAAAGACCTTGCATGGTGAAAATATTAAAGCATTCAGTCATAAGCCCAATAACCAGGAGAGACAGAAATGAAGAGGTTGAAGGCAGGTTTGAAAGTCAGGTTTTAAGATGAGAGTTTAGGAGACAGGGAATCAGTAAGGGGAGATTCTGCACAGATTGTTGCAGGTGACCAGGGCTGCAGAGAGCATGCTCTGTCAGCAACCCAGCTAGTCCAACTCTAGATTAAAAGACTAGGTTAGTATCCAAATTTATTTGGGGAGAGTTCTTCAACAGAGATGCACTGGGATTTTTGCTCGACCTCAGTTATCTGCTGCAGACAGGAGGATTTTTTTTTTTTTTTGGTATTGTGCAGTGGAAGGTGAAAGTGCAAGGCGCATCCATATAGCCAGTTAAAAATATAAACACAGGAACATCAGAAAGGTTCTTTGGGGTCAGACCAAAGGTCCCTCTAGCTCAATATCCTGTCTCTGACAGAGACCAACAGCAGATACCTAGGGAAGAATATAAGAGCAGTGATAAAAGTGATATTTTCCTAGCATGATCTCCCAGCCTCCATTTGCAACCCTAGGCCTTCCTGAGCTAAATGTGATTTTTTTGTATTAATAGCCCTTGATAGATTTTCCTTCCATGGAGGTGCCTAGTCATTTTGGAGTTATAGCTCCAAATAATCTTTTACCCATTAGCCTCCATGCTTTTCTATGGCAAGAAGTTCCTCATTGCTACTTGCTACACACTGAATGCTAAAACACGTTTTTGTCTGTCTGAACCTGCCACCTACCAGCCTCCTCTGATGCCACGAGCCAATCTCCATTTAGTATCTGTGTGCCTCACAAAATTCTACCAGCCTCTATCATAATGCCCCACTGTTAGCTCTCTGTTTTTCAGCCTGAGTTATTTGTACTTCACATGTGAGCGGTTCCGTGTCTCTGATTTTCTTGCTCATTCCTGTCTGAACTCCTTCTAGTTCTACTTTATCTCGAGATGCAGGACCAGATCCTCACACATACAGGTGCAGCAAAGATTTATCCTGTAGCATAAGGACCTTCTTTATTCTGTTCTTTTTTTCCTTCCCTATTAATTCATAACAGTTTACATGATTTTTTTGGCTGTTGCTGAGCATGGAACTATTTATTATATCCACAGAATCTGGTTCCTGGGTGGCAATGATCAGCTCTGATATTATTTCATATGTTAAGTTTTCTTATGTGTGTTGTTTTACATTTATTAACCTTGAATTTCATCTGCCATTTTATTGTTCAATCACTTAGTCTCATTAAGTCCTTCTGCCGTTCTTCACAGTGGACTTGTAATTTCTACTACTCTGTTTTCTTGAAAGGTGTAGGAAATGAGGGTATGTGGGAAATGTGGAAGTCAAGGAGGGATACATGAGAGAGAAAGATAATTGATGTTGGTCTGAGGGAAGTGTATGAAAGCTGGCTATCTAAGAGTTATGAATTGTTCAAAAAGACCTGAAGACAATAGGCAGATTAAGGAGAAGATTTTGAATCTTCACATGAATGGGGAAAAAAAGACGTGTATGGAAGCCAAAGAGGCTAATATTCATTTGATAGAGGAAATGTTTGTTTGTTTGGAGGTATAAAAATGTGGGGAAAGAGTATGGGGCAATCTCTATGTGAGCAAAGGAGATGGTGGGATTTACATAAATCAGAGGTTTGTGAGAAATGCAAAGGGGACTGTGAGAAATGGGAAGGGTGACAGATATTAATGGGTGAGAAACTGATATCTGTGGTAGACTGTGAATTCAACAATGCAGCACGGCGAGAGGAGCTGAAATGTTGCCAGAAACAATTATTGCCTTTGTAGCAGCTGCATTCTGCCTGGTAGCATTGATAGGTATAGGCCCATAGCCTTTTTTTTTTTTTTTCTTCCTCCTATCTAGAATTTTCAGGGCAATTTGCTCCTAGCAATTGCTATTGCATGTGGCACTAGTTTAGACTGGATAATTATTAAAGAGGGACTTTTAGCACCATTTCCTTCTTTTACAGCTCCCGGAGAAATGTTTACCCATTAGCTGTAGTGGAGAACTACATGAATTATGAGACAAGCTTTAGCTGAGGATGGTTATGTTGCCTGCCCTTCCTTAAAGGGTTTACCTAGAATACATTGGGTGTATAAGTTATAACATGAGAAAATAGTATCCGTGAACTTCCTAAATTTATGGACATCCAATAGAGATGCAGAAAACACTGGATTAATGTGGTCTAGGGACTGGAAAAATGATCATACACTCCAGCAAAAATCTCTTGATAGCTACTTCCCTAATCTCTGGAATTTCACTTGTCATTTAGGGAAAAAAAATGTTAACACCGACTGGTTTGGCTGGTAAGGAAACTACTACGAAAATCTGAACAGTGCTCTGGAGAGATGGGAGCATAGCTCTAAATGGTGTATGAACTGCCCCAGTCATCTTGGTGAGGTGTTAATGTATTTGCCCAAGAGTGATAATTTAGATGCCAACGAGATTTCTTATTTTGTTCAAGTAAAAAGAGGAGAGAGGTTCATAATAGTTGTACTTAAGTATTATATTAGGCTACTTTCTTTGCAATATCAGCATAATCTACTGAAATGAACACTCCGTCATCTTGGCTACCCCTGTGAGCAGAGATATTTTTTTAGGAAATGGAAAAATCCTTTTTTCTTCTAAATTGCCTTTTGTTCTTTGGTATATGTTCAGGAGCTGATTTCATGTAACTTCCCTTTATCCCTCTGTTGCAAGCATGCAGTAGCCTCTGAGCTCAGTGTTTTTCTGAAACTGCTGTTCCCTTAACCAGAGGGCACATGTGCACATACTGACTCCCACACATATCAAGATAAATCTTTATTTAAAGCCTTGAAAAGGCAGGCAACAATATGAACTCAATTGCTGCAAGGACCAACATGTTAAAGGAAATGTTGGAGCTCTTATGCCAAGCTACATGGATGAACCATGGGCAAAAACAGAGCGGGAGAAAGGACAGTGTGTATGTGCTTTGAGCCTTCCTCTCTCAGTTACATTTCAAGGACTTTTATTTGCATCTATCTTTAAAAGACAAATTTAATCTCAACACAAGAATGTAACCAGTTACACAGATGATTCACGCCTGGGAAGTTTCAGGTAGATTGGTTTACTTTTAGTTATGGGATATCCTGGAAGACACAAATGAGTATAATGGAAAACTAGCTTCACTGTTAACTCTGGAGAGAACAATGTCTCTACATAATCAATCAATCAATCAATCAATCACTTAGTTTTTTTCTAGTGCACCCTTCATGCCAACATGCCTGAATGCTTTACGGTCATTAAATTAAATCAAAGAACACACTACAAAATGGACAAGGCCAGATCAATAAATCTTAAAACCTGATTCAAAATTACCAAGGCCTCTGAACAAGTAACCATGAAAGGAGGAATGAATGCCCCCATTCCTAAGGGCATGCATGGGGACATAAAACTGAACCAAGATGTATATGCTAGTTAGAAAACCTGAAACATTTAAAGGATCTGATCTTTTTTATAGCACCAACAAACTACCAACAACATCTACTTGGATCTGTGCAGTTGATTATTGCAAAGAATGATGCAGCGCACACTGGCTGGTGTTAAACATGCAGCAGCTAATCCATCTACATGGGCCAGCCCAGCAATTTGCATTTTGCAATGACTTTGTATGGAACCCAGAATCCAGTCCAAAGCCTTTGATTAGTTTGGCAAAAATTTTCCTCTCCTCTTCTCTAGAGGTCCTTTCCAACCTTAATGATTCTATGATTTCAGAGGAAAGCTTTATGAAACTACAATAGCCTTTATAAAGCTACCAGTTAATGGGGAGCATTGTGCATTCAGATGATAGAAATTTACTGGATCTGGCCCAACCTCTAAAGGTCCATTCACAGAGGAAGTAAAATGACCACAGTCTTAACTATATTCAAAAACCAGTTCTTCAACTTAAATTTCCCTCAGTAGTTTTGTAAGGCATGTTCTCCTTATTCTGCAAATTGGATCAAAAGTATTGCCCAGAGGCAAAGGTTAGAGGAGATTCCACATATGAAAAACAGGAGGCTCTCAAAAGACTGCGACCTCAGTTGCTGAAGAGACACCACAGATAGGATGGGTAGAAGCTCACGTGAGACTCGGGTTTGTGAGCAAGCAGAAGCTGACAGTTGCCCCTTAGGAATACAGTATAAGGCTTTCAGTTCTCCAGGAGATGTGATCTGAAAGTCTGCTTCCCACGAGAAGTCAGACCCCAACTGCTGCATGCTGCTGCGGTTGCATAATTTAATAGTTGTCGTGTTTCATCCCAAAGTGAATGTAGTTGGTGACAGTGTACATGTAAAATTTGTAACTCATTAGGGATAAAAGGGTCTATGCAAGCAAAGGTCAGACATTATCCTCATGACTGGCAGGAGAGGTCCACATTAAAACAAAGAAGGTGTTTGATTTTCTTTTGAACATGGGCAGACCCACCTGCCCTTCATATGCTCTCAGCCTCTCCCTTTCCCATCTATTCTCTTTTGAAACATTTTTAAGTCCATGTACTTTTATATTTTCAAACAAAACTCATAAAAGGGCTATAAATATCATGACTTGCTAAAATGAAAGCTGTTTTCTTCTCCTCCCAGGAGACTCCTGCCTGAGAGAGAGACAGAAAGAGTTCACCTCTTTGAAGATTTCCTTCTCTGTTGAAGTAAAGCTGGTATCTAAGAAGAGTCTTCAGGGCTTTGTTCTTGTCATCATCCTGACCTGGCTTTGTCAGGCTCCTCTCTGTATTGCTTATGGAAGTGTGAAGGACAGGGCTAGGGGAAGGAATTTTGGCTATCACTGGCAGAGCAGGGAGTCATGCTTGGAAAGGGATTGTACTGTGGATTGGAAAAAAAATGCTATAAACTCAGTGCACCAGGAAAGAAAAAAAAATCCCTACTGGATGAGGTCAGTGGACTGCCTCTGATGTTGGCCAGAAGCAGATGCTTCTTAGAAGGTACAAAGAAAGTTTAAGTGGGCAATTATGGAATAACCTGCCCTGAGTGGTAGATAGAATTTTCTCCCTGCCTGGCCCAAAGCCCCCCTCCATCTCCTTATCTCTTTTCAGTGGTAAGATTTCAGGTTTATACCCTGAAGCACAACAGCTTCCCTCTCTTCCAGACTGCTTTCCAACCTGGCTCATCTAATGTAGCTGCCTATGACAGTATTGTGATGGGATGTACAGGTCTTGTCCATTTGTGGACAAGATCTGTGATAGATCGTAGCTATATTGGAAAGAGAGGCAGGGAGGTGAAGAGAAAAGAAGGGAGAGGAGCATAAACTCAGACGAAACATCTGTCAGGAAGATGGAAAGCAGAATGAGTGACTGTGTAACTAATTGCTGCCTGCAAACCTGGGCTGAGGAGAGAGCTTGCAAGTGAGCATTTTTGCCCTTCAGAGATTTCAGTGTGGAGCACACTAGGAAATTCACCTCTTGGTTGAAACTAGTGTTCACCAATACTTGCCCCGAAATATATTTTAAAAGCTGTGGAAGTGCTAGAACACTCCTGGACAAACTATTCTTGGAGAGGTTTTTCTTTCACTGAAGTTCATTACTTATTTCTGAAATGATACTAGGTTTGCAGGAGCTACCGGACTTTTGAACACCAGTAAATATCAGGTTGTTTTCTAGTGCCTGAAAAAGCTGTAGGAGCCCAAAGTCAGGCATTCATGTCTAGGCCCTCATCCCTGTCTTTTGAATTTAGATGGCTACTCATACATCCCAGGTAGAATAAAGAGTTTATCTTCAGAGCCAGGTTCTCAAAAGAATAAAGAATTTACTAATAAAAACAAACTAAACCACTATGTAATTTCCTCATTCAAGCTCATTTCTACTTCAAAACAAAAAAGAATCACAGTTGTGGGATAGTGTGTTCTAAGTGATAGAAAACAAGGCTGTCCCACTGAAAGCATCTCCTTCGCTTTTCTGTGGATCAGCTCCATCTCCTTTGCTAAATCCTGTGTGTGTGGATCAGCTTAATAGACTGTCTTTTTTATTTGCTGTGTAGCTTTCATAATAGTTTTGCAATAGGCTTCCTGCAAAGTCACTTGGGACCTCTCTTGCAAACGTTTGTGTGTCCTGCTTTGGGATGCAACTGACTCCTGGACCTTCTCAGCACTAGCTAACAGATTTTGTTCCCCTGCTAGTGCAGGGTTTTAGAGCTGACTTGTTCCTATGCCAGATATTCTCTTGTGAGCAGATCCCTCAAATAAAGTTTTGCTTGAGCAATGTAACAGGCAATCTGTAATGTGACAGCACTGTTACCCTTTTAAGCAGCCATTTACAAACTCAAACAACTAAATAATTTCTTCTCATCCTACAACACACTGCCACATTGCCTGGCATGAATGGGCTGGTAAGAATATTATTGCATTGGAATGATCTCAAACATGTGTCCACAGCTTGGTTTGATAGCAGATACTGTAAAATAATCCTTCTCCTCATCCATAAGATCTCTGTCCGCTATTAAGTCCCCTTTAAAACTCCACTTTTGCCACGTTGACAATAATATTGCTAAGTAAAACATACCGAAATTGTAAATAACTTGCCTCTCCCCTTGTCTCTCCTTCAGCTGTCAATGCCTTGGAGGAGAGATCATCCTTGCTTAGTGCTAGGAAATTCCTTATCTCTTAGGGGGAGCTAAAGTAAACAAAAAATTATTATAGACTCTTATTTTCACTTCAGAAAGGAACCATGTTGCCACCTGATTTGGTGTCATTATACTGTAAATAGGCTCTAAACAGTCTAAGGGAAAATAACCCACTGTATTCACACCATTGATAGACTGTGTATTAGTAATTGCTTTTCTTCCCTGATGTTCAAAACACTTTCCAAGTGTTCCTGAAATGGCACTGACAGCAGAATGGGGCCCACTTCAAGACTTTAATGCTATTGCTAAGTGGAAATGATTTCTCGTAGAATTTTCCAGTGAAATAGTCTCCATTTTACAAAAAAAAAAAAAAAAAAGCAGTTCCACTCCAGAAACACGAGCAAATAAGAGACCTTCAACAATGGCAACAATGGTTCTGGCAAATCAGTCCAGGGTTTTCAAAAAGTTTGTGCAATTCAGTAAGAAGTTCAAATGTGGAATTTTATTTTTTTTCTAGCCTGAATGTGTCAAAGAATTTTTCAAAATTCATTATTGAAATTAGCAGAGAACATAACCTCCATTTTATAGATGGGGAAAGTTAAGGCAAATTACTTTGCCTTATGTAATTCCTTCTTTTCTAAGAACTGTTACATTTTCTTTGCCACATGGAGAACAGGTATTTCAGCTTCCTCTTAAAACCCCACATCATGGTAAAACCACACACCATGGAAATCTTGGCCATCTCTGACTCTAGCAATACTATATACGACTAGGCCCAACAACCATTTGCTAAACTTGATATGGAGAGACAGTGGACTTTTTCTGTCTTTTTTGGAGAGAGTCTTCCTTTTGCCTGCTCAACACTTACAAAATATTTCCCCATCATGACTTCCTTTTATTTCTCAACATCTTTTTGGACTTTTTAATATAAAAGACTAATAGTTAAGACTCAGTAGTTATTTAGTGGTAATCCATTAGCATCCAGAGCTCTTAACTAGCACCAGGAGAGTGCACTATCCATGCACTACAATTAAACACAATTAACTCACTGGTCTGAAGACAGCAGGAGCATGACTCTCAATTAGTGATTAAGGTATTTGCCTGAGAGGAGGGGACATATGTTCCTGCCTTTTTTTTTTTTCCAGATAACATGCAATATAAAGAGTTGAGCATTCATTAGCGGAAGCATTTCCACTTCTAAACAAGTGCTCCTGATTGCTAGCCTAGAAGTTGTGCCTCGTCTTTCTGGTCCAAAGAATACTTAAATAATCAATTCAAAATGAAATCCTTGATGTGAGTTTCCATAGCAGCGCCCACTTTCACTCGAAAAAACCAACAGCATGGGAAGAGAGACTTCCATTTCCACAGAGTCAGGTTCTCTAAGGGAATTAAATCACTGTCTCCGATCTTCTGAGATGCCTGAATACTTAGCTACTGAGTTGGAAAAGGCCACTCTGCTTTTTGCTACCTGTTGCTAACAAGCTATGTCTTGTCTGTGGATAAGGACTAATAAAAATTCAGGGCTGTGAACCAAGACTGGAAATAGCTGTCTCAACTCAATTTCATTTTTATGATTAATACAGTATAATTGCCAACTGCTATCAGAAATGGTGGTAGTACCCGCCTTACCTTGCCATAGCCAGCCTCCAGGCAGCCCATTGACGCCACATTTCTTGTATCAGGTCTAACAATGCTGTTGGAATAAGGCAAGTTCTTGGTTTGACAGAAAGCTAATGGTTTGTTTGCTTGTTTTTATTAGAGGAGGCAGAGTGTTAGTGGCAACCCTGGGACCTTTCAAATCTCGAAGCCAAGGGAGTCCACAGGAGTCCTCAGTAGCAGTCTTCAAATGCACCAGCGCAAACGATGTGCAGCCCCACCTGAAGCCTGGAGCTGAGATGATGACATACCCAGGCATTTTTATTTATTATTGTAAGAGATCCTCCAACTTGAGTTCAGGTGCTTACTGCACTGTGTAAGGAACCTAGGTACCTTGCAGAGAACCACAGATTCAGTGTGCAGGCAAGTCCCCAAGTTAGATCACAATGAGCTCTACCCTACACTGTCCCCACTGTGTGGGGAGTTGCAAACATACATGCAGGCCATCCCATGGACTGCGTGTGTACATTCCTAGCAAAAATGACAGCTTTATATATATATATATATATATATTTTTTTCTGTTTGAGAAATGTTCATGAACAATATCACATTGGTTCTGGCCCTGGGTGGCAGATGGCACTTGAGCATACAGCCACCTTCTAGCGGAAAGCTGGGCTAAATCACCCACTGAAAGCATAACCCTGCTTCATCATTTAACACTTCCTCAGTATTTAACACTGAAAGTCAGAAAGAATCCAGTTTTTATTTTTGCTTTGTTCTATTCATTCTCCCAAGGCTCAAAAGACTGCTAATTCCTCTAGAGTATCAAAGCTTCAAATCCAATGCAAACAGGTGTTTTTTTCCCTTAGCAGTGAACATGACAGTCACAGAGATGGGAGGAATGCTTCCTGTCTAGTTGTTTTAAAAACAGAATGTAGTATTAGTTTTGTCACCTTTTTTAATGTGGTGCTTAGTGTGGAACGTAGTAGGCTGACAACACAGCATCATCAGCCTCTGCTGAACTTAGCATGGTACAAGATCATCTTCTAATGTCACAGTGCTGTCTAGAATGGGAGGATCCCCATGATTTTAGGTGAGATTGACCAACTGGCAGAAGAACGTGCTCTGAGGGAAATGTTTTGCCAAGATTTATCTAGGCAGTGACTAGATAGGTTAGAGAAGGCCAGCATGTGGGCACAGAGGAAGCCTGCCTGTTCCGTTATTTTACTACTTGAGATGAGTTACACACTACAAAAGCAAACAGAAAAACAAAACAAAAACCCCGTTCTTTTGAAGAAAGAACAGAATAAGATACCATTTTGCTTAAACCTAGCCCTGCTTGTGAATATAAATCTGTTTTTTTTTTTTCCATAAAATGTGTTTTTGTTTGCTTGTGGTTTTTTTTTTCATATTTCTTTTTGTTGTTTCCCTAATCTCTCTGAAAATTTCCAATGGTGGCTCCTCAGTCACTGATGGCCCTCCCTTACAGGTAGGTATCATAAACTCTTCTGATGTCACAAGATCTCAGAACATGTCGTTGGTCTCTTGGCATCCTCGCTGAGGGCGACATGGAGCTACCCCACAAAGAAAACGGCAATAGAACACTGAGTTTTTCTTGTCCTCTTCTGTGTAAACGTGTGGGGCCATCTATTAACCTAGGCCAGAGGAACAATATTCATAAAATCTCACTATCAGTCAGGCTATCAGTCAGGTTCTTGCCTTGCAGTGGGAACTGACATACTGTCAAAGTTGACAGCACTATGCCAGTTTATTTCAGCTGAAAACCCGTCCTTTTCTTTTCTCCCATCTCCTGAGCTCATCTGCTCCCATTATATGAACCCTGCCTCACTCCTGCCCTTAATAAAATCTCCCTGCACCATATGCTCCCTTAGCTTGTCTTTGATTAGTGCTCCCAGAGTCTTCCTCGTGGCTGACGTCAGGTGCATGCACAGCCCTGCAATTTCCCGACAGCCCTTTTCAAATAGTGGCTTTTAATTAGGCTCTCTGTGTTTTACCAGCACTTCCTTCTTTCACCGACTGCCTTTGAAGCAATGTGACTGTTACGGGTGGTCCTTCTCCACTGACCTTTTCTTGTCATTTCCATATGGGATTCTAGGGCAGAATTTCTTAGCTTTTCAGATGCTCTGATTTTTTTTTTCCCCATGTTGTGATCCTAATTTCCTTCAGGATTTCTTCTTCCTCTCCTGGGAAATTTGTCTTGATTTCTGGCATCCTTCCTTCCTAACTCTTCCCTCTTTTTTTTTTTTTTTTCTTTTTTTCTTTTCCCTTCCAAAGACAGGGGAAAAGAATCCATTTAATATTTTTCTGTAGTAACGTCTATCTCATCTGTCAATAAATTAGCCTTTGCCATCTCTGGGAGACCCCTTTGTCTCCCTTCACTGACCTTATTCTGTACCTTGCCTGATTTTTTTTGAGGGAGGATGCAATATCCCTGGGCTGTCATTCCATGAAGAACAGCTGTCATTCCTCCCATAGCATGCGTGTGTGTGTTTGTGGAGGGAGGGGAAAGAGATGGGGGAATTAGGGGAAGCCAGGGAGCTGCCATTGGAAAAGCTGATGGTCCTGTTCACACTGGTGACTGCTTTTTCATTCACGATTCTCAGCTAGCAAAATCTCTTTCTTCTAGTGGTTTCAGATCATAATTTTTTGATTAACAGAAATCTGATGTCATGTATCTGAAATAAAGCTACAGAGTATCTACTAGGTAAAAGAAAATGCCTTTTTTTTAAGCATGATGTATATACTTTATACATTTATAATTTCTTCACAGTCTCTGCAACTGTGAATGTTATCTCACTGTCAGAGTTGCAGTCTGATACTACAGAGTAGAATCCAGGAATCAAATCTATATGGCTAAGAAAATATATGACTTTTCCTTATAGATTCAGTTAGGAGCTCAGATACTCACTGATAGAGTTAAAGAGCGTGATCTACTGCTGCAAACTGCTAGCCAGCTCTGCAGACCAGCATGGGGAAGAAGAGAGAGACCTGCGACACCAGCAATGCCAGCGCTTTCCTCATTCCTTTTTGCACAGGGAAGCCATCAGGTAGCGTTGCTGTGTATCTTGTGATCCAGGGGCTGCTGTATGCTGGCCACACAGGGGTTAGAGTCAAGATNAAAATATATGACTTTTCCTTATAGATTCAGTTAGGAGCTCAGATACTCACTGATACAGTTAAAGAGCGTGATCTACTGCTGCAAACTGCTAGCCAGCTCTGCAGACCAGCATGGGGAAGAAGAGACCTGCGACACCAGCAATGCCAGCGCTTTCCTCATTCCTTTTTGCACAGGGAAGCCATCAGGTAGCGTTGCTGTGTATCTTGTGATCCAGGGGCTGCCGTATGCTGGCCACACAGGGGTTACAGTCAAGGGGTTACAGTCAAGATCTTCCCCTTCTGCCCCTGTTCTCCTGCACAATCTGAACATAAATCAGTACAGTTTGGAAAAGCAAATTCTGTGTTCGATCAGATTTTACCATTATTTTAAATAAAAGAAATGACAGAAATCTACTTAAGATGCCCTCACTTTTGTAGTGTCTAGTGGTTGCACTTCTCGATGCATTTATTTTCACAATATGCATGTGAAATAAGGAAATACTGTTGCTATCATTATGCAGGCGTGCAGTGGAGACCCAGAAGCTGTGTCCAAAGTGACCTGAAGGTGCAAAACAGCACATGGTGGGGTCTCCATCCTTTAACTCTGTGAATAAGAAGCCTGCTGGAGCGTGCAATGACTTGTGTAGATCCTCCCTTCTGCTTTCCTTTCTTTGGAAAGCAGAGCCCAGGCACTCCTTGCACTTCATAGGAATACAGAGGTCAGGACACGGCGTGGCTACCTGTCCAGTTCAGCAAGCTCAGAAATGTTCCCAGGCCCTAGATTAGCCAAAGCGAGAGTGAGACTAAAGAACTCATGCTAAGCCAGAAGAGATCTAGGGGCGATGCACCTATCAAACTTGTCATATCCTTGTCCTGTGCTAGTAGCATCAGCAGAATATCTTTTCTCTTGAAAGCACTACACTACCTGCTTTGCAACAGCTTTTTAACTGTTGTGTGCTCTGGCACTTTCTTTCTCATCTTTGGGCTCTGACTCACAGTCTCTGTTGGATTTAGCTGCTGTAACTGAAAAGGGAACCCGTCTCCACAGCTAGAGGCAATAAATTCTTTAACCATCACAGCTAAATATGTTGATATGATCTTGAATTAAATCGTTCATTTCTGCTGTTCTCAGTCCAGGGTATCGGTGTAAATTGGAACCAGTGGGGATTTACATTTGTGCATCGAGCAGGAAACTGAAGTAGTTCAGCAGTGGACACACCATTCATTCATAGAGGTTCGTCACCTCCAGCACCTTAGTAATGCAGACACCCCAAGACAGTAATGTCTTAAATTTCTCCGGGATGAATCAGTAGGGCTTGCAAACCAGAACCTTCAATTCCCTCGGATGGAAAATCAAGGTACTGGAAACAGCCTCATGCCTTCAGGAACCGAACAGGGGCTAAGGCTCTGCCTGCACATGGAAAGGTTTCCAAATGTTTGCTCCTACACAGGCAGCTGCTCCAGCAGTGTTGGGAGCCTGATGGAGAACAGCACCTGGCTGCTGGCATCTTCAGGAATATACCTTGTAATTATGCAGGTTTCTTGTTAAAAAAAAAAAAAAGAAAAAAAAAAAGAAACACCTGTGGCAACTGGCAAAGCGTCTGCACTAACATTCCCAGCCCTCAGGCGGAGAAAATTTTAAATAGCCTTAGTAATATAACACAACATTAAAATCTTGATGAGTGAGCGTGGGTGGAATAATTGTCTGTTCAGAAAAAGATGGCTTTTTCTCACTTCTCTTCCTGTAGTTGGATTCTTATCTCTTGGATAAATAAAAACAACGTTGGCCCCAGTTGTTATTGTTCTTGTTCACCTTTTGACTCGTGATTAGATTTACCGCAGATACATCCCCTTGGCAATGGCAGCGGAGCCAACACGGAGCTGCGTGGTGGCACCGCCTCAGATGGAGCGGCTCTGGCTGCTCCTCACTGCCCGTCCAGCTTTTGGCAGCGACCTGCCCTGTCCGAGGGCACCCTCGCTGCGGCCACCATGTTCTGTATCCTGCCACCGAGTCTTTATCTGTTTTTTAATCCTCGTTGTTTGGAACAAAGTTGGTTATCTCTCTTAAGAAAGAAACTCATGGTGACTCACTTGGGCTGCTTTTCCTTCTATAATTTCCAGTGTTTTCCCTGATGAGGCCCCAAGGATTATTGCAAACTAGTCCCAGGAAGAAATGCTGCTCAATTAGGCGAAAAGAAACTCAGGGGGGAAAAGGGAGTACAGGCAGCAAATTGCTTGAGATAACAATCTCCCCCAACCCGTGTGTCTCTGTAACTAAGAGGATTAGCTGAACTTTCTGTGTCACACCAAAACTGACAATAAGCAACAGTGACTTCCCCCTGCTGGCACTTGTACCTTCGCATGTTTCATTTTCTTGCCCACACTACGGCCTTGCCCCTTGCTGATTGTATGACAAACTTGGGAGTGAACATGATGGCTCTTTCCTTTCTGTTAAGATTTATGACTCAAAGCCAAACAAAAAGCAGCGCTAGTTATGACATGCTCTGTTGCTTCCTCCCAATAGTTTCTACTTCTAAGAGCGTAAGCTAACCAAGGAAACAGGCAAATAAGGTCTACCTGGACTCACCGGATCTAGCAGCCGTATGCCAGAGGTACAAACAGTAGCCTCAGCTCTGCTGCCAAAGAGAGGGCAGAAGGACTTCCCTGGGGAGCAGGACCAGCTCTGCAGGATGTGTAAAGCAGAATTACCCTCAAAAGTCAAAGTGACAAGAGGCCCCATGTTTGACTTTGTCTGCCCCAAACAATGGGTTTCTTCTGGCTGAGCTGGCTATACACATACTTTTCAAAAAGGTAAGCAACTTCTCTTCCTGCTGCAGAACCTGTATGGAGAACTTGTTTGAAAAGATGCATCAAGGGGCACACTCTCCCACCAAGGGTACCGCTCCCATCAGAGCACGTCACCCCGAGTTGCTACAAAAGGCCACAGGCGAAGGGGTGGGAATTGGAAAAGTGAGCATTTTGGAGGGCTGAGGGCAGCATACAGGCGCATGGAAGGAGCACACAGCTGCGGCACACGAGGGAAGGTGGTGGAAAGCAAGGAGAGACGGGAGAAACTGCAGTGAGCAGGAACAGCAGAGAGACTTTCACACTGGTGTAAAGTAGATGCCAACACTTTCAGACAGCTGAGATGTGGGACTCAATTGGCAATGGGTAGGGATAGAGGGAAACTGCTGGCAGAGCAAAATCTGCAGGACGTCATCAGATGCATGGCATTTGCTGGTTTCTGGGAAGTGTTTTTTTTTGAACTCCTCTACTGCTCACCCTCCCATTGCTCTGCAATTCCTTGAATGCAAATTAAATCACTGTGGCATCACTGCCACTTTAAATGGTGCAAGGAGGTACTCTCAGGCCACATAAATTCAGCAGAGTATTAGTATGAGGGCCCCTGTACACTTCAGCTGAGATCAAAGGGCATGTGTTGAGGGGGAGAAATACCTACAGACATATTTAGACTTTTACTTCAAAAATCTGTTTGGACTGAGGCGTTGTGCAAAATGCCCAATGTATTGCCAAGGGGGAAAACAGCCTTGTCACTCTATAGCAAACCCTGTCTCGCCTATATGGAGCGTCAGTTTAAGTTCAAAGGGACCCAGGCCCATTCTCTTTCTCCATATACATGAAATGGGACTAGAGTGGAGCGTGGCAGCCTTTTAACAGTGCCCCACAGCACTGCAAGAGTTCAGACTAGAGAGTGAAGGACACCGTGTCCAATTGAAATTACAGAGGAATTTGGGCTAGGCAGAATGTAATTACACAATTGGAATTTAAACTGTGAAATTAAAAGGAAATATTCAAGGATGAAGGGGCAGAGAGAATCCCTAATCTCCACCCAGGCTAGGCTGAGTGCCAGAAAAGTCTCTTTCTGAAGAGGGAATAAGCAAAGAGCCTGTCCTGGAAGAAAGGGAGGTAGAGAATAAAGACGGTGTTTTCAAAAGCGTCCTAACTCCAGCTGCGTGTTTGTTTCATAGGCTGTGTCTATTCTGCAGAAAACCTTGTGGCTGCTAAAAGGTGTCAAATGTGCGTCCCTCTTGGCCCCTTCTTCGCTCAGGTCAAAAACAATTTGGTTCCTCATGTAAGCAGCCCCAGCGCATTCCCAAGGTCTGCAGCGGAAAGTGGGCTGGGAGCACAGAGTCCAGCACTCCTTTTCATACCGATGCAAGCCACAGTTTCTAATATGGGGTCTCCTTGGCTGCAGACTTCCTCACTGGACTATCTGTGAGTGCTAATTAATGACCCTCTGGAACAAAAATACTCCGTACTTCTAAGTGTTCCCTTAAGAGGAGGCAGAGGGAAACACTGGGAAGAGTTTGAATGGCAACCTGAATCAGGCAGTTGGAAAACCCACTCTTCAAGGGGCCTAAATCAAGTTGTGGCACATGATGGAGACAGGTAGAGATGGAGCCAAACAGGGTCTTCCAGCTTCTTCTCTTCTTGGGCTACCCAGCCACACAGGTAACTGCAGACAGGTTACCCATCTTCTCTGCCTCAGTTTACCAGCGATGAAAAAGGTGCAGGGATACTTCCTGAGTCTTGTGATTTGTAAGACAGAATTGATTAAAATTTGAAGGTGCTCAGATGCCGCACTGATGACAACCATGTAAATGTATATAAAAAATAGAGCTAGAAAAAGTAAGTGAAGTGAAAGGAACAAAGAGCAAGAAGTAGATTGAAAAACCCACCTGAAAAGATAAGTGTCCTCTTAGTGATTACCTGTCCCTCCCCTGAGGATGTGTGAAGGTTCTTAATTACAGAATTACAGTGGATTTTTTTTGTTGTTGTTTTAATGTGAAAATGAAAACCATGTATCTTTTTCTCTATGCTCCGTTTCTTTTCTCAGGAAAAACAGTTAGCTAGCTTCTGGGAGGGGTAGCATTATGAGATGGTTCAACTTTTCTGCTGTAATTTCATTAGCTGGGAGATTCAAGGCATCAAGCCACAACTCCCAGAAATAAGAGATTCTGGGTCATCCTTTCTCCAGCCCCGGAGACAACAAAAGAAGGGCAGGCAGAGCTAGAAAGCAATTTGGCCGAAGCAAGCCAGAGGACAGTGCAGGGAAAAATAGCAACATATGTCTGCAACGGACAGCCCCTCGTTGCCACTCGCAGGCAGCAGCCCCAGCACTCATCGCAGGGAGCTGTGACAAGGGCAGACAGTTCCATATTGGACCAAGGTTCCAAGCTCGACGTGGGAACTGCCTGTCTTACCGTGCTTGGGAACAGGAGGGGAAAATGAACAACAAAGGAGAGGGAAGAAGGATCGCGCTGCGGCTGAAGCACTGAGCTGCGCCGCCCCAGCACACCTACGCTGCGGCCGTAGCTGCACTCGTGTGTCCGCTGTGACCCTGGAAGAACCGAGTGTCATCTTCATCTTGCTTCTCTTCACTTCCCCTTCTTGATCAGGGAGCGCCTAATCCTATCTTCCCCTCATTCTTTGTCTGCCGTCCCTCGAAATTGCAGGCTTTTTTTGAGGCATGTACTGTCCTTTACTATTTGTGTCGGCAGCATCTAAAAAAATGAGACTGTAACCTCAGTTCAGTCGGTCTCTCTGTAAGGGTGCATATTGCATGTGAAAAATGGTAAACAGAGAGAAAAAGAAAAATGTAACTGAAGGTGAGACAATCTAAGCAGCCTGGAAGCGAACGGAAGAGCGAGTTTTTGGGGCACTGGATAGAGGCAGTAGAGGCATTGCATGAAAAAAAAACACCACCACAGTGTGAAGGATGCAAACGTAAATGGCACAGTGGAACTGGAGCAGAGCACATAGTTGGTTCTTAATACCTCTGTGCACTACAGCTGTGTGGTGAAAAGGCTAATTTCCTTCCCAAACTGCTGTCAGAAAAATAACATGATTTGTATTTCCTTTGTCCCCTGCCTCCCCACCTTAAAAAATATCCTTGTCTCTACCACGCTACTGAATTAATTCTAGCAGGAGATAAAATTCAGGAGGTGATAAAACCAACACACAAAATGTAGGGTTAGAGGCACAGGGAAAAAAAAAAAAAAAGTAGAGCGGACCAAGGGATTTCTGCAGGGGCTAGAAGATACCTGTATTTAAAACAAACAAACAAAAATCAGACACAGATGCACTGCAGAACTTCAAAATATAATTTGTACTCTTTACAGGTGAGTTATTTTTTAATATTGTTTTTCAGTGCAAGAAAATATTCTTAAAGCAAAATTCCCGAGAGAAATGATTCCACGAGGCAGGCAAGTCCAGCCAGAGAACAGAAACACACAATGTCCTGCAAGGTGCTTGCTCGCTGCTTTGGCTCTGTTTCGGCAAGGCACACAAGCAGGTTCTTAACAGCAAGTGTGAGAGCAGCCTTGTTGAGGGCAGGTGAACGACTCCTCAAAGCTATGCCCCCAAATATTTTTGTGAAATGAGGCTTGAGTGCTCGGCTTCTCTTAGCTTAGGTTTTGCATCATCTTAGTGTCCAATTAGCTCAAATTTCAAATATTCCCAACAAGCTTCTCATGAATAAGACACCAGTCAGGCACTATGTGGCAAGTAGCATCAAATCAGAAGTTTGCAGAAATCACAAGCTGTTTGCAGACAATTCAGAACTGAAATAGAGGTAAAATTTACCTGATAAATTATTCATGCCAGATGATTTGCCTGGCTTTCCTGGATATATAGCCACAGGGATGTATGGCACCTTAGGGAAGGCATCAGATAGAGACACATTTAAACCAGAGACGTAGCTCTGTGAGGATTTAAAGACGGACAGAGAGCAGATATGTGCCCAAACAGAACAGCCTTCTCCTCTTTTAGAAAACACAGTGTAGTTTACTAACTACTAGTTAGCAGAAAAACTGGCAACTCACAGGTTTTCAGCAGGCTGTTCTGGGGCAGCTGTGGGGTCTAAGTAACCAGGCAGGAGCTAAGCAAGAGCAAAGACTAAATCAGGTGCAGAAGCGGGAGCAAATTCTCCCTGCAGAGAAAAGGCTACTATCAGCGAGGAGGTTACCGGGAGGAAGTAGCCTGCAGGAGTGAGCAGAGTCTAAGGGCGAGATGGGAAGATACAGAAGAGAATATTCAGCGTAGGCAGGATTAGAGCTGTGCTGAGTCTTAATCTAGCTAGCCCTTTCTCTATACCTTTATCTGTCACGGTGCAGCCACTGTGTGCAGCAGGGCTGGTATAACCTGGCCATAAAACTGGATTAACTGGCCCGCGAGGATCACGGCTGAACAGAGAGCAGCAGGACAATATGCCGTCCGTTACCTTTTCACTTCTGTGACTTTAAAAATAGATCTTCTGAAAGACAAAGTGCTTAATTACTGGCATGGAGTATCATCAAATGAATGTGTGAGTACAAAATTACAGTGTTAAAGAAAGGTCTTTGCTATTTTCTAGCACAGTCCATTTCCAGCAGTGTTTTCTGCAGTATCAGGAGGTTATTTTACAATATGAAAGAATTACGACAGAATTCCTCATTATCAGAGGAAATTATTTTTAAATAAAAATGTGCAAATCATGCTTCTGATTCAGCCTGCACAGAGAAACCCTGGTGTCTCCCTCTCTCAGCCTTTCCTTGTTGGCCCTTCTGTACCCCTGAAAAACTGTTGCGATTGCCTGTGATACAAGACAGAATTTTCTTCAGCAAAGCAAGCAGGGGTGGATTCTTGCCAGTTGCTCTCAATCCACAAGGTTTTGAACCCCAGAAGAAAATCTGACCCATCAGAGTTAATGAGCCTCGGAGAACACCAGACTGAATCCTTAATGAAAACTATCGTACATCTCCTGTTTGTTTCTAATACATAAATGTACACAGCACAGATCAAGAATAATATATATTCATGCAAGATAAACCTTACAAATATTAGCATTTTTTATTATTACTCTCCCTAATTTGTTGAATATAATTAATATCTTGCTACTTAGCTTATTGCTTGTGCTGATTTAGAAGTTTTGAATCTAAAGCTAATTGTATTGATGAGACCCTTCTCTTACTATTTGCGCTACTGCCTTTTAACGGGGCAGGCACGAAGCTTGACTCCATTTCTTTCAGTTTAGTATAATTTGCTGCAGAAGAGGGTAAAATACGTGTTTGAGACAGACATCCCGGGAGCTTTGTGCTGCCCAGAACTAGCAATGTGTTATGAAGGGTTTCTTAAGAGGGGAATCATCTCCTCGTAATTGCTCTTTTTTTCTCTTTCTCCTAAGGAGTAGCAGACCACTGCTCACATGCCCTCCTCCACACACAGAGAACTGAAGACTCTGTTATTTCATTTCTTTGTATTCAATTCCCTTTTATTCATAAGGGATTAATTTCGCCCTGAGCTCGGGGACTACCTGTCTCGCAGCCGCGGCCACGGCGGGTTATTTCCACAGAGCCGCTCGCAAGCTGCAGCCCTTTTTGAAGAGCCGCCTCAGCCCGACGCTTACATCGGAGCACGCCTGCACCCGCTTGCCCCCTCTTTTTACTACCGCCATTAACTATTTGTGCTACTCCCCCAAGGCCCGCAGGCTCCGGCACTTGATGTCTAAGGAGCTACATGCGGCCGGGGGGGCAGGGTCCCCCCCACCCGCGCTGCGCCATTTGCCGCCCGCGCGGCTCCTGGCAGCCGCAGTGCGCAGGCGCTGCGTGCCCCCCCCCCCCAGCATAACGGCTGGGGTGAGGGGGGGCAGTGGCGCGCGCGGCGCGGCCGTTTACACGTTAACGAGCCCCGGGCCAAAGGTGAAGGGAAGGCAGCCGGCGCATGCGCCCTGGCGCGCGGAGCCGGCCCGGGCAGGAGGCGCGGGGCCTGGCGGGGGGGGCGCGCACGAAGAGCCGGCGCGCTGC
>VWPW01017552.1:1746470-1827003 GCA_013389825.1 Crypturellus undulatus | reverse complement strand
GCGGCGGGGGGAGGGGGCCGGGGGCGCCGCCGCGAGGGGCTGCGCTTGGCAGGCGCCCCCGGCCCCACCGCCGGGGTCATTTCCCCGGGGCCTGAGGCCTGCGGGCAGGGGCTGGGTGCGGATGGCCCTCGAGGAGGGGGGAGGGCGAGCGCGGGGCTTGCTGTTTATTTGAACCGCCCCCCCCGCTCCCCGCCGTAAAGGGCACATCAGGGCGCTGGCGTTTTGGGGGGGCTCGCGGAGACCCTGCGTGCCCCCCTCGGGCGGGAGAGGCGGCCGCCGCCGGTGCCCCCCGAGCCCCCGGGCGCGGATCGTGCGGCCCGGGCAGGCGCCGGGTGCGGGTCCCGCTGCCCTTTCTCTGCCTCGCTCACTCGCTCCGTCTCGTCCTCATTTGAATAATGTCTAATTCGGGGAGGTTTATATTATTGAAATGGCCGCCTGGCTTTCCCCGCCTCTCATGTTTAGTAATTCAGACCTTTAATAACAGCCACTCAGAGCCCAACGCCGTGTTTATATTTTACATTCGCCCCATGTGCTTTTGTGGTTCAATATGATTCTTCTTTCTCGCTCTCTTGCTCTTTTTTTTTTCTTTTTTTCTTTTTTCTTTTTTTTTTTTTTTTAATTTTCTTGGCAACTCACAGGGCCCTGAGATCAAACCCAGGCTGTGTGAGGAGAGGAGGGGGGAGAGCCAGGCCCTGGCTCCTCTGGCAGGCGCCTAGGCCTCGCTCTCTGCCGCTTGATTTATTTACTAATAACCAAAATGACCCCCCTCATCCCCACTCCACCCCTGCCAGCAAAAACAAAACCCTCCTGGGGCTTGAGCAGCATCAGATCTGCTCATAGATTCTCAAACACTCATGTCTTTTAAATAAGAAGCTTATTTTTAATTTATAGCAACTCAAGACTGTAAAGCTGTGCCTTTCATATCTGTTCTTCAGAGGCTTGGGCATTTTTGGTCCCTTTGTCCTTGATTCTTTTCCTTAAAGGAGAGTTGTTTCTCATTTATGTTTCCTGGTGCTGAGAGAGCTGTAGAAGACACCCTCAAAATCTAAACAGCTTTTCTCCTGCCTCAGAACACCAGCAGCATTGAATACATTGAAGATAATCTTATTCACCTTCCTTTTTCTTAGTGTGGATGCAGCCTAACAGTGCTGTGTGTCAGATGCTTTTGTCAGTGCTTGTATCTTTGACCATTCTGAGGGGCTCCTTTTTCCATTTAGATTTGACTTTCAAGACAGATGATGCTACATAGGCAGTGCAGAGTCTAGAAAGCAAGATTAAAAAAAAAAAAAAAAAACCCTTCCCTTCAGGTTTGCATCACAAGTTCACCAGGTGAAAATTGAAATTAATCCCTTTAAATTGTCTCGAGTGATTCTGTTTTAAACCAGATATGGCTACTTAGAAGACAAATGAACTACTCTGTTAGAAAGAGGCAGTATTTTTTTTTTAATCATTTATGCAGGTATGGCTTTGAGATAAAACTGTAGATTTTCATTAATGACCATTGTTTTCACCCTGTGGAGAAAAAGGACCGCACAGCAGGGTACTTTTAAAGTAGCTGTGCCAGATTAGCATGTAAACATCTTTGAAGCATGGCTGGGAAGAGAGTTCATATACACATGCAGCCAGCATATTTTGTAGCTTGGTTCTAAATTTAATTTGTCGCAAAATACTAGACTGCAGCTACTGAAAAGCTTTTTGATTTCAGAAATAACAACTCAGATTATTTATCCTTTTTCTTCACCCTTGGTGAAGACAGGCCTTGAATACTGTAAGGAAAGATCTGTAGAAGCGGTAATGAGACTGTTCAGGTGACTGACTGTTTCGCAGACCAGCAGCACAAGGCTGGCTGGACAAAAAGCAGTAATATGATTTCATGCCTTAAATAGCATATGTTTTTGCACTCGCTTCACAAGATGTGGTCAAGCTGATGATGTCATTGGCCAGAGGACAAGGTGCAGTTAATTTGATTTATTGACCTGGGGTGAGGTGTAGCACTGAAACCTTCTCATAGGGAAACCATTTATCTGAGGACAATTTCCTTTATAGCAGCAATTTAACCACTGCTGAGACTGTAGATATTTTATCCAGCATGATAAAAATGTACATTGCATCTTGCAAACAAAATTTCACTCTCACTGACGTTTTAGTAATTTTATAGAATGGATTAGTGGGCAGTGACCTTCTGCAATCATATGGTTGAATTGGGGTTTGTGACCCTGAATTCAGTTATTTACATGACAAAATACAAATGTATGCTCCTCCAACAGATATTTGATGTGCCTATATTGTAGCTTAAAATATTCCTGGAGTATTCCACTTGATCCAGATAAAATAAATGTTTTCACCAATGAAGTCCATTGGTGATGTGTGAGTGAGAGGCTGCTTTTCCCAAACCCCAACCTCATTTTTGCTTTTTGTCTAGGACTAGTGCCGGGATGTTACTCTGCAGTCTTGAGTAAGAGTAAAGACTTCTGTGTCAAGTTCTCACTGGTGGGTGTTTGGTGAATTTTAAGTCTCTTGGGCCTTCCCTGTCAATTTTGGGAGAATAAAATTAAATATTTTTGTCCCCTGTGGACTTCCTGGCTGTGATGGAGAGGGAGGCTCTGTGCTACTGTTCCCCTAGTGCTGTTTAATCGTTACAAGGGGAATATGTTTTGCTGTTTTGACTGTTCTTTGAGATTACTTTTTATTAGTGAGAAGCCTTGTCCTCCACATGAAATAGTTCCCCTGCCTGACTGCCTCTACTGAGTTATCAAGGTGGCTCTGCTGCCACTTCCCCTAACTCACTAAAACCTATTTTCCAACTAACAGTTAAATTAATAGGTTAAACTGTCAGTGGCCAGACTGCTGCATGTAGAACAGAATGGACATGATGTGCATCATTGTGGTATCTTCACAACTGCAGGAGCTAGAGCCAATTCCGCACTCTTGAAGGAAGGAGAAAGGATTTGAGCTTCCCACACTGTCATTTTAAGAAGAAAAAAATCACAGTTTTGCTATCACTGACGTTTTCTTTAAGATTAGAGCTGGTAGTAGTAATTCAAGCAAATAAGTGTTATAGTGACTTCCCAATATAGAACATATATTCCTATTACATTCCCAATATAGTACATAGCTTCCAAATGCTTGTTACCAAGTAATAGTGGTCATGTCTAAAGTTGCCTCAGTTGAGGGAAGCAGTGAGGTAACCTTCAGCTCAATCTGTCATTAAACCAGTGTAGCACCCCTGTATTTTGTGTTAGGAGTCTTTTCTGCCGTCTGAAGAGCAGTGTTGTTTCAGCTTCTGCTCTGTCTCTTAATAATGTAAAACTTACGTTCCCTGGAAAATGAGGTTTTGAACAGCATTGTTACTTAAAGCATCTTAGGCAAATTCAGTGGACAATCTTGTATTTAAAGCAGCACATCTTTGTTGATTTTGTTATGTTCAAATTTGCAAGGATGCCAAAAAGTTGGAGGTAAATGTTTTAGCAGTTTTGTCCAGAATGTTTTTTGGGTTGATCTGTCAGCCAAATTTTTCTGTTAAATAGTGTTAATCTCTTCCATAGACATGTTGGTTTTCTTGCCTGATTTTCTGGACAATTTACAACAGTTACTAATTGTTTGTAGCATACAGTAAGTTTTTATTTGCTTTCCTCAAATTTTGGCTCCTGCTGAGTTAAAGACTTCAAAAATGATTACAGTATTTCAATATGTATACTTAGCCTGTTAATTCTTGTACTTTTTTTCTTCTCCCTAGCAGTATTTTCTACTCCTTTCAAATTGTTGTGTCCCACAAAATAATCATCTTGCTATTTTATACACTGGCGATTAGGCAGTCTCAGTTACTTGCACTTGTGGTTTTATCATTTTTGTCTTGAGAGAATCAGTGACAGCTCTGGTAAATGACTGCCTTTTATCACATACATATTTTCAGTCTCTCTAATAAAGGTGTTGTCAAAAGAGGGGCTTGAACACAATTAAGTATTACATTAATGCCCCAAATTTGATATGCTTGGTTTGAGTGCCTAGTATCATGTGCATGAGAGACTGTCTCATGTTGCTGGATAGACTTACAGTGCTGGCTGTTTACTACTGCAGAGATTTGCTTCTGCACTGACAAATTTTCCCTCCCCTTTTCCTGTTGTGCTGCATTGCAATACAGGGCAAGTTTAGTAGGATTTGTTGGGCTGTGTGGCTGACATGAGGGGAGAACTGATAAATTAAAGGAGAAATGCTAATCTTGGTTAGTGTAGCCTAAGTAATTACTTGCATTTCATTTGAATCTACATAAAGCAATGACCAACCAAGAAAACGGTGTTCATATTTTTTTTACTATGCTCCTTTGCTTTAAACTTTCAAGTGTGTGAATAAATCCTTATGCTGCTTCGTGCATGCTTCTTTTTATTCTTAGAAACAAAACCGATTACTCTCAGTATTATTCCTTTCCCAAGTTTCTGATTTCATAACTGGCTAGCAAATATCCACAACAGTTAATATTATAATGCTATAATGTTACAGTTATACTACTGAGTATACTATACTAAATTCTGTGCTTCTATAGTGCATTAAAAAGCCTTTGCAAAAGGAGTTTCTATAGACTGCTAGTGTCTAATTGAATTAGTTTAAGGTTAATAGACTGCACAGTTGAGTGATGGAGTGTTACTTTAGTTTTGAGGATTTGCAGCGTTTGTCACCAGTTCTGCCCCCTTTGCAGTCTTGGGTTCTATCTATTCAATGATAGAGTACATTTTCCCAGGGGTGCTGCAGGCATGTCGTTAGTTCGTATTCACAGCACCTTGCAGAATGAGAATATTGTGATTCTCCTGCTTTTGCCTGTAGTTTTACAAGCTTGTGCTTAGACTTTCCTTAGGATGTGTTAGACTTTCCTTAGGATGTTTCACCGCCGGTACTGTTTGTGCTCCCTCATCAGTGATGGGGGGGCCTCGTATTGTAAGGGCTCAGGTTACTGTCAGTTCTAACTACAGTATGATGTAGATCTGCTGTAGGGTATGCAATTCAGTGACAGTTTAAATCAGCCTGAGTCTGCTCTCCTCTCCCTGTGTGTTCCTGCCTCCTGCCCTGCATTGGTGCAGATGCTTCCCTGATTCCTTTGCTGAACTAGTTCAGGGAATGAAATTGGCAGAAAACAAGGCTCGCCAAAAATAATGAATAGTTGGTGGTTTTAGCCCTCTGTAGTGGCTCACAATGAGATTAGACAAACAACAATACCAGTCAAGGAAGGGGGCAAGAAGCACGCATGTTGACTCAAGTCTCCTCATAGTTTTCTTCTATCTTGATGGCTTTCCTGTTGCCAGAAACAGAGAGTCATGCTCTCAGCCATGTGATCCTACCACTTAACTTGGCATCAGGCCTGGCACTCATTGATTTCCTGTATGCTCTAGTTTAACTCGCTAATCTGGTGGAAAACTAGACCTAGATCTTTTTAGATCATCTGCTCGTTGCCTCAACTGAGGCTTTGACGAATAGTGACGAATAGTGGAGTCAGTGCCAGAGAGGGGGGAAACTGTGTGAGTGAAAGTGGAGAAAGGAGGAAGAGGATTAAAGCTTCCTCTTCTCAAAAGCAGCAGCAACTATTTTGGTTAGCTTAGTAGTATCATTTCACTTCACTTCTGGATGAGCACAAACCACTGCAAAACCACAGTCAATTGAGCTCATGAACTCAGGCTGATCTAAAATGGTTCTGGCACAAGGAAAGTGATGGGAATGTATGGCCATAGGCAAGATGCAGGCCTCCCATCCTAGCAGCAGCTTGGACAGAGATCACTGAGGCTAGCACTGAAACTGCACTTCGGCAGAAGAGCAGTTTACCAGCAGGCACTAAAACTGTACCTTGGTTTCTGCTGCCACAGGTGTGATTGCATTAATGGCAGCCGTGGCAGAAATTCTTAATTATAATTTGTATGTGGACCTTATTTGGCTCCATTATTTTAATTATATATTGGCTAGAGTACTTAGGAGAAGTTACAGATAGTGTTACTTCAGCTAAATTTCTCTGCAAAGCAAACTTTAAAAATACCCTAAGTGTAGTTGCTACATACCTTTAACCATTTAACACAATCAGTCTGAGGGAGATTTTCGATAAATTGTGACAGCATGGCAGAAACCTTTGCTCATCATTCCCTTTTCCACTTAGAAATTAGATTTCTCTAGTTAAGAGATGAAGTAGCATATAGATATCTTCTGAAGAGGACTGTATTTGACACCACAGTGTATGGTATGAAGTTTTAGAAAAGAAGATAGCAGCTAAGAAACTAAAAGAGCAAATACAGTCAAAGACTTAACATAAAGGTACAAAAACTTGTTTAATAAAACTGGAAGATAT
The DNA here is from genome assembly GCA_013389825.1 of Crypturellus undulatus. NCBI lineage: Eukaryota > Metazoa > Chordata > Aves > Tinamiformes > Tinamidae > Crypturellus > Crypturellus undulatus. The sequence continues at coordinate 1,820,681 of VWPW01017552.1, read as the reverse complement.
TTTATTTTTCCCCTTTTTCTTTTTTTTTCTCTTCAAGACTTCAAGGTGGTTAAGAGGCCGTCATCTTTCTTTTTTCCTTCTTCAGTGAGCTCCTTCCCTACGTGGTCTCTTTGTCCTTCTGATGATTCAATTTTATTTGAAAATACCACGAGACTTAGTAATTTGTGCCTGGCCATACCAGTGTAAAGGAGCAGCTTTATACTACTTGAATATAGCCAAGGGGGAGGAGTGTACAGTGAACAAAGGTAGAAATGACTCAGACATTTGATGTCTGTGTTTTCTGTATTTCTGTATTTTCTGTATTGCTAGTCATTTCTGTATTACTAGTTAATATGGTCTATTGAATGAGAAATGTGATAAAAATTTCTTCCAGGAATCCCATTGCAAAGATGTTTTTCTGACTGCGTTTTTTTGTAATTCTTTTTTCTTACCTGATGAACTTTCGTGCCTGCAGAGAGATCACTTGCAGTTGAATTTTCAAATGTAGGTTTAAATAGTTGATTACATTTCATTATTTTTAAGGCTGCGGAAGTAAGGAATTGCCGAGTGATGCTTCCTCCCTCCTTCTCTCCTTTCCAAGTTCTTGCAGGAATGTTTTCCCCACTACACCATCCAGGCTGTTCATCTGCACCCTTGCGTTTTGGGAAAAGGAGCAGGAAGCTCAACCTGGGACAGCATCTCCTTGGTCTGACTATGCTAGTCAAAGGCCCCCGTTAGTCAAAGTTTCCTGTTCCCTGTCTATTTGTACTCATGTGGGCAGACCCACTGTCTCATTTCAGTTAAAATTAGCTGGGTACGCAAAGACTGACCTAAACTGCCTGGACTAGCCCAGATAATTTTGACTGAAATGTATGAGTGAGGGTTTGTCTGAGTTGCTTTGTCATCATACCTGAGGGTATGGTTCATGTTACACATAATCCAATTTAAGAGTGGGCTGCTGCCAAAAAGGAGTGGGAAAATGTGCAGGAAGAGCATTAGGCTGTCACTTTCTGTGCTTTGTTTGTTTGAATGGAGTCTATGTAAAACTGTGCTAGCTTCTCCGAGAAATGAGGTGAGATCTGCTAGAAAAAGGGGAGATAGGAGAGGAAGCAGTAACCTTTTATTTGTAACTATTTCTGAATGAAGGTGTCTGGTCTAAGTGTCAGAAGTAGGTGGCTTTCTCCTGATGCTTCTTCTTTGTTTATTGGTTTGTGTTGGGCTTGCAGTGCCCAGTGCAAATGGTAGTATCTCCAATATCTCAAGTGAAACATGAGATTTACTAATCATTGCCCTTAACCAGGCCCAGACCATCATAAGTCTTACTGTGCTGTTTCAGTTGGAATATAATAACTTTAGACAGCACGTGGCAAGAAAGCTAGCTAAACTTAGCAGCTTGGAAGTGTTTTTCAAGACAGTTAAGGGCTTGCACTTCTGTGTGCCCTCTCAAAGGTCTGGTAGCTTATCAGTCCTGCTGTCTCACAGGGGGAGCTGATCTGAATCGACTCATTCAGCTCGTCACTGCCAGTGCAACATCTCTTAGCTCAGAGTGAGAGTGCCAATGTAAGGAAGATGCCTTCAGCTGCTGGGCTGCTCTGCTGGCTTATTGAGTTCAGCCAGGCTCTACTCTAGAAGGCAGCAGTAGGTGAAGTGGCAGTTGCAGGGCTGATCAGTTTTTATTCAGAGCTCTTGGAAGAAGTGTCAAAGGGACGAGTGTAAACTAGAAATGTAAATAGTTTTCAAAGTTGATTGTTGATTTTTTTTTTTTTTGCTCAGTTTCACAAAAAGGATATAATCTAAAGTTGTAGATATGCTTCATATATCTATTTTTAAACTAACCTCTGCTGCTTATATTCTCCATGCTTATACTGTGAAAGAAAGATGAAGCACTCTATTGTGTTTTGTACCTCTGGTTCTGGAGAGCACTGAGATGCAGATTTTTGGTATTTGGAAATATAATCAAAGGAACTATCACTGTACTGTCCCTAATTTTACACTCTTTCCTAGGGGCTTTCTCTTGACTGCTGTTGGAGGGTGGTTAGGTAGATCTTTGCTATGAGCCAGTATGGGGAATTTTTTATTTTCTTTTATCGTTCAGCCAAAAAGGAAAACCCATTCCCAGTTACTTCTCAGTCTGTATTGATTTTTACTAGGTCTTGTAGGTCTTTTCCTATTTCCTATCCTTTGGTGCTTATGAGACCTGTAAGTGTTCAAGAAGGACTTTTTTTTTGTATTTTTTTGTATGCTTTGTCCATTTTCACCTCTGTGGAAGAATCTGGGGTGTTCCTACCCTTTCCAACTAGTTGCTTGCACCCTAAAAGGCAACTAGAGATATAGAAGCTGCTTTTACAACTTTGCTTTGTGAAGGTGAGGGATAGTTAAGAAGGGTGGGTAGTAGTGGGTCAGTCTTCTTTACTCCTTAATGGAAGAGATCTACAGTTCACTTCCCCAACTCTGTAAAGGTCACAGAGACTTTTTTACATGCTATAAAACTTTCTATGCTTAGCAAGTATGGAAGTCTGCATAATCCTGGGGTTTATTTACTATCAAAACTATTCCTTTTCATTTTACAGTGGGAACCAATGACATTGTAAAGAATGTAACCTCTTAAAGTTATGAGAAGTAAAAATGCCCCATTTCATGGTGATGTGATTTAATTTGTTGTAGCTCTTGGTTTCAACATGGTTGTACCCTTATATAGCTCAGTTCTGTGGTGCAGAAAGGACTTTTTCCAAACCTACTAAGGTCTGGCGAAAGCCCAGTGCTGTGAAACTCCCTGTGAATGTGTTTTAGGCGTGCCTGGGTTGAGAAACCACTTTGTGATTATTGTTCTCAGTGTGGTAGTTAAAATTAAAGATGGATCCGGGCATGTCTGGTAGCACGCTTTAGTAGTATATATAGTAAATGTAACAATTTGTAAACTGGTGATGAAGTTTAAAGGAAACAGCATTGTATTTAAGCGCTTATGAACTTGAGTTTTCTGTAATTGTGGATGACCTTCTATGCAACAGTAGATAGAATTTGCTGTATGTTATGTAAAGTGAGCATAGAGAGCTAGAATAGTTGTGTTGTGTCTTTATGACCCAGCCTTGGTTTCCTGGAGCAAGGAGTAATAACTGCTGTTTCCCCGGGTTGTGGGGCCTCTAGTCAGGTTTGCCACTGTTGTGAGTACTTGGAAATTTTGTACTAGATCTGCAGATATGCAATGGTTGCTTCTGTTGTAATATTGATAAATGAGTTCAAAAGAAAATAGTATACACAAAAATATGCCACCAGCTCTGTCTTCTCATTCCTCATATCTGCAGTTAACATAGATAGAGGTTAGATTTAACAGAAGGACTGTTGGAAAAAAACTAATCCAAGTTCATTCTGAACTTGAATAAAGAGCTCACCAAACTGTTGAGACAGTCTGTAATTTTCTGTGTGTGTTGGGAGAAGACACATTAGTTTTTAGTTGCTTAAGGCATTGGTTAATCTGTCAGTCTTTCAAAAACAAAATTAACTGCTGGCAGAGTTGTATCTTTTCATTATTTATCGAAGGGATGATTTCATATTGTGTGGGTTTGAGCCAAAAGTGCTGTTCTTCCTAATGAGAAAGGGACTGTCACTGGCATTTGTGTTGTACATTTACATTTCAAATAGAACTATGAATTGCATAATAGATACACTTTTAGAAATTTATGCACAAATGTAGAGAAATTGAGAAATTTGGGTGCATTTCTGATATATAACTTGAGTGATTTTTTTTATCATGGGATGTCTAGTATTCTGAGTTTTTATCAACTTGTTTCAGTTTTCTCAGTTTATGATAATTGTTAAATGAATTTGCTATATTTAAATATATATTTGTGTATGCAAGTTATTATCACAAGATGCATCATCTGTTCCCAAGGCATGTTCATTTGGAAGACACGTTCATCTCTACCTTTTAGCATCGGAAAATTTTATATCACACTTAATAGCTTTCTTGAAATAATGTAGGCAATCATAGTATATAGTTTTTTGAATATGCTTCATGTTGTGGAGAGCTAGTTAATCCAGAGATTTTCATAACACCATCATCCAAGTAGGGGCTATCCTCCTGGGTTATATGAATTAGTATTAGGAGAACATTGAAGACAAACATATGGGATACAGCTGTCTAGCTGTTACCTCCATCTGAAACTCCTCGTTTTCTCATTTGTTCATACTCTCTACAAGATTTTCTCGACAAGTGAGTATTAGACAAAGAGAGTGGGGACTCAAGGGGCAGATTAATATGTATGCTCTTTGGTTTTGGGAAAATTGGTGCACTTGGTGGCAATTGAGAAAGTGCCAAAGGTATGGAGCCAATGCAGATCCATGGTGCTGCTGTTGAATTGGTAGCTAGAACAGTTTTCTTCCTTTGGAAGCCTGAAGGAAGCCTGCCTAAACAGGACATCCTGCAAGTGTTTAGGCAGAGAGGCTGATTACCTGTGGGTGTGTGGAAGTCATCTTTAGTCCATCAGTGGTTTATGGATTGCTCTATATGAAACACTGAGATATCAAAAAATATATTCTAGCATGGCCTGTTTGATAAAATTTGCTCTAGAATAGTTGTTTATATCTATCAAGAAACCAACATATTTTATGTTCAACATGAAACACTGTAGCTGGTATTACTTTTTTATTCAGCAAGTTAGTATGAAGAAGCTAATTTGGGGATATTACTACTTTTGTGTGTCAATATTACATGATTTATTTTAACAAATAGTTAAGATTGCAACATTAGCTGTCTTTTGTGCATTTAATGCCTGACTATTAGTCAGGAGCCCAATTTCAACCTAATAAATGTGTTATAGAAATGTGTTATAGTCACTTGCTTAGCTTTTCCTGAGGTGTGTTTTTCTCTCTCTCTCTCTCTCTCTGATCTGGGGTGCAGGCTTGGTAGGTATTCCTCATGTAAAAGCAAGAGGGTGGTTTATAGGAAAAGGGATGAAGCTTTTATTTACAAGGAGACTACTTGTACACGGTTCTTAGAGCCCTGCAGATTTGATGCATTACACTTTGCAAGCGCATGAAAAACAAATGACTGGTGTGTGAAGGCCCTGCTGGGGGAAGTCCTTAAGCAAAAGGAGTTCTAGGCACTAAATGGGGAATATATTCTGTATCAATTAGTTCTGCTCTATGAAAGGGGCAGTTTGACACACGTTTTTCTGGCTTATTGAAACAGGAACTGGAAGGGTTTTTTTTGAGTTTTTACCCTATGTTTCATCTCTAAAGAGGTTTATTGTGTATGACTGCAATCATATGCGTAGGAGAAGGAAGCATAAATATAAGAATTATTCTGTACTGGAAAAAAAAAAGATGAACACTGCAGAAGAAAAATACCAGTTTTTCAATTAGACCTTTTTTATCACATGTCTGTGCCTTATCAAGCCTCTTTTTATGTGCCTGTGTGTTAAAAAGTCTCACACTGGGGAGAGCAAAATGAGAGGTATTGAAAAGGCAATTTACCTACAGTAATATCTTATTTCCTGTGTGGTTGAAGAGATTTGTGTCTGAATAAGAACATTTCTTTTGTGGCAGCCCAGGTGCTCCCTGATTCTGCAGCCGAGGCAGGATTCTGTGCCGAGACAGACCCACTCGTTGCCCTGGCAACGATGATGATGTCATGAAGTCAGGACAGTGACTTCACTGCAGTGGTTTTATTTTTATTTTTATTATTCACATTTGTCCTCAGAGCTTACTAGCAGGCCAGTGAGCTTCTAGTTATGCTCTGGGGACTCGCTTAGTAAATGTAAGAACTAGTTAGTCCTGATCTTGCTCTGAAAGTGCACCCAATTGCTGCTGACCTTTAAATCCATGCCTCAAATCTGGGAAACAAATCTTGCATTTTATCTTGACCTGTGTCATCCATGCTCACCTCCAAGGTTTACTCATTGGTTAGGAGTGAAATGCTTTTTCTCATAATTCTTCAGCTGGCGAAAATCCATGTACTTTAAAACTGATAATGTGAGAGTAGCAGTGGTCTGCAATGCCTGTTCTCCCAGAAGAATTTCTCTAGTTCTCGCTTGTCTTTTTCTGACTGCTCCTTTCCTGAAGTGGGTGAAGTGTTAGTTCTTAGTCTCACTCCAAAGGTTTGTTGACCTGCAAATTTTACAGGAAGCTTCCTGCTGATCAACCTGTGGAAATGGTCTGCTCTTTCCTATTCTCTGAGCACTTATATTTATTACTGAGCAGTGTTCCTCCATTTCACAGGTAGCAGAGCTGCCTGTGTTCAGCTTACACTCACTGCTCCCTCTTCCCAGCTTCTAATAGTCAAAGGGAAAACATTTTGTGTTTTTTTTTCCAACTTTTTTTTTAAGTGATATAATTTCTTCCAAATATAGCCCCAATAAAAATGTTGCTAAAAATGTCTAGTTTAGCTGTTATGCATTTCTTTTTCTGACATGATTCACATAATTGTGTATCTGTTTAGAGTAGTCTTACTGGCTTAACTCGAAGGGTACCTGAGACTTCTGGATCATTTGACTTTTCACATCATTGGTGACTAATGCTAACTGCGGTAATGTGGTATGCCAGGTATTTTTGTATGACCTCAGCAAGCAAAAGGTTGTCTATCCTTGGCTTAGTTTGACAAAAAGTAGTTTCTGTGTACAGATAAGGCCTCATAAATATGCTGAAAGCCTATGTAATAAAAGAAAGTGTAGACTGTGCTGCTTCAGTGTCTTATACTTCAGTGATCATTGGCATTAAGTGATATTGGGCAAATATATACCTACATAGGTGAAGTTAGAATTAAACAACCTCTTCACACTTTTCCCTTTCTGGAGTAAGATGGGAACTTTAAAAGTACTTGCTAGCAAAGGGAAGAATGTCATGGATACCCCACAAGGAAGATAAAAGCATAAAATAAAAATTAGTGGCAGCCTGTCCCTCTGTGGAGAAGAAAAAATGGACTTCGTATTCTGTGATCAGCAGTAAGTGTACCATGAAAAATCAAGTTTTGGCATGCTGGAACTAGAATTAAAAATACACAATTGAGACATTTTTTGTAATGAACTACCAATGGGGAGCAAACTGCAAAACTTGTGCAAGCACTGTTGTTTCACATTACTGAATTGCAGGTCCTTTGCTGACTTATGCTAGCAAAAGCAGTGCTTAGAATTAGTATTTTATCTTTAAACAGTGTAAATATGTTATTGCTGGGGTAGCTTATATTAGAGCCTCTAAATGCTCCCTCAACTAATGCAAACATTTCTGTTTTACTGTAATACCTGTGTGCTTGGAGGATATTACCATTTTGACACTACCACTATGATGCGATTGCTGAAGCTTTCAGTGTGTAGACTAGGTTTATGGGATCCTTGGAATAGCCTTCTGTAAGGCAGGCATTTTCTTTGTCTTGCTTTTCTTTTCCAAACATTAAGCTAGTGGAAGGAATANAAAAAAAAAAAAAAAAAAAAAAAAAAAAACTTAGACGCTTAACTTTTCAGTCCCGTGGGGATTATATCATGAGGTTTCCCAGCAGTGTTTGTGTGAATTGGTGTTGAATTCAGAAGTCGTTTTATGGCAGTTGATATCAAGCTGAATGTATATGGAATTGAAAGCTCTGGACTGCAGGTGTCTTGGCAATGAAAGCATTTTGAAGAACTGAAAGGGAAGTTGTTCAGGATGCTTGGGAAAAATCATTACCACTATAAAATCTCAGTGTGTTTACAAAAAGGGGGGGGGGGAAGGGGAAGATGTGGAATGCAAAAAAAATCTTGAGTTTTAACATATGAGTCCCTTTTTCTCTCTTTTATGAATAGATAAGCCCTATGACCTACCTACAGTATAGATCAGAAAGGAATATGCTGTTTCTTGAAACATATTTGAAAGAATGGGATGATAGGAACCATAAACGGGAAGAAAGAAAAAAAAAAGGGTGGGGAGGGGAGGCACAAAAAAAGCTGTTTTTAGAATTATTTCAGGAAGCAACTCAGTGCTCTTGTAATTCCTCTGCTGATGCTCTTATGAGGATTGATGTATGTTCTTGCTCACCAGGACCGAGAAAATAAGGAAGCTAATAAGAATTGCTTTCATTCAACACTGTTGCTTCTACTTCAAAACACAGAATAAACTAGTACACCAGAAGTCTCTAGTGCAAATTCAGCACTACACACTTTCTTAATGGACTAGAGCTTACCTGGTAAGTTACCACCAGTGCTGCTCTTGCATGAAGAGTGGCCATCCTAGTGGAACTGTGGTGAAGGAATTTACTCTGTTTCACTATGGGATTGCAAATAGTGGCCTAGATGGTTTGCTAGGAGGACTCGTGATGTTTTGGTACTTGGGCTGCAGCTTTGAAGACTATCTGCAGGTGTCTAGACCTGAAAGGATTTGAGTTAAAAGAGCTAAAACGGTTGAGGATGTCGCTTTGCAGGGCCAGCTTCACAGCCCAGGGACAAATTTCATTGCTGTTCAAGACAATTCAGTGGGTTTTCTCCAAGATTTGATTATGACCCATGCGTACTACTTCTTGGTTCTCCTTCTAGTAATAAATTTTTGATAAGTAACTGGAACAAGTCTTCGGGAGATGCAGTTGCAATGTTTTTCAGCCCTCAGAATGAGTGAAAGATGACTTAAGAAAGAGAAGACTTGAAATGCTGCTTGCTATTTAAGAAGGGTTAGAAGGCTGGGAACCCCAAGGAGTTTGAGACAGTGCTTGGCAAAAAGCTGAGCTTCTAGCTTTTAAACTTCAACTTGCTCTGATCTATTGGTCTATCAACAGGTTCATCTGTCATAATTGTGAATATCAAGTGACCTAATGCATCAATCCTTTGCCACTTCCAGTCTGCCTGGATCAGCATCACAGGTAGAGACAGGTTTTTATTGGCTTCCTAAGTAATTTCTCCACATAGTGTGCAAAAGTAATATGAATTTAACATTTAATATCTTGATATGAGTAATTTGGAGAATTATTTTTTGGCATGAAGAGGCCATGCCTCCTAAGCATGTATCTAAGTCCTTGTAGGTGAGTTTTGGACGACAGATACTGTGTTTGAATCATGAGCAAACCTCCAGGCCCAGGTGGTGAATGCAGACGAGCGTTCCTGCCCCTTGCCACAGTGTCAGCCTGGAGTGCTACGGGGCGCTGGGATGATGTGGGGGTGTCGGCCTCAGCCAGCTGCCGTGCTGCGTTTCAGATTACCCAGCAGTCCCTCTGCTTTGCTCTTGATTAAGTCGGACCAAACTGGTGGAAAAATGCGCTCCTTGAATCTCCATGTCGCGCTCCAACTCCATCTATACAATGGGAAATAGGAAAGCCTTCTTTATCTGATTAAACAGCTGACTTTGGCATGAAATCTCCTTTTTTTATATCCACTTGCTGAAAGTGGTGTGACAATAAAAATGTTTTTTTTGTTGGGAAAGCAAAAATAAATGGAAACATCCTCATTTAATGCATTGCAGCTGAAGTATTCTCTGACATTCCCTGAGTTTAGTCATCAGATGTGATGCTCCTGATTGTACTTTAGCATGCAGATTTTCAGCTCTCTTAATTGCCAGTTTTCATGCTACATGAGGGCATTTTCATGGTGATCTCACTATGTTTTTCATACTGTATTTTTAAATGAATTGAAGATAGTGAAACATTTCAGTAGTAATCATAAAACACAGACTTTGATCAGTTTAGAAAATTGCTGTCTATGTTTTAACAGTGAAACATTCCTGTTCCTCGCTTTCTGTCTAAATTTCTGTATACTTTTTGAGAGACTGGGGCTTCTTTTCCCACAGTGCCCTGATACAGAGCTTCCCTGCTCTTCTGTTGGTGCCCAATTGTTCTATTAAAACAGAAACATACCCTTTGCAAATGAAGTGTTGTGTTATGATGCTTATTACTGTGCTGCAGAGCACAATACCAAGTATTGTGCTTAGGACACAAGCTTGCAGGAGCAAAGCTATCCAAATAGCTTGAAGAGAAAGAGAAGGTGAAGGCCTACTGTTGCCCTTAGCCCTTTTGGGATTTTGAAGGCCATTGTGTAAATGGGCTGTGAATTAAACTTCTCTTTAAAAATCATCATGCATCTTAAATGGTTTTGCTATTGATACATATGAATCATATTATATGACTCAAATACATGTATGGCTATCAAGGAAAGGTTTATAATAATACTGTCTGAACAAATATGAGAAATAGATGCCTTTAGCTTGCTTGTAATTATTTTTAGAGCTTTAGGAATCTATTTCTAACTAATTTGAACCTTCTGAGATTGTCTGTATAGTCAGTGTAAGTGACGACCCTTTCATAAGGTCAAATTTGACTCTACCCTGAGTAGTGGGTCAGAAGCGCAGTGTTCCTTGCGGACCCAGATTCCCATATGTCATAAGCACATGATACTTAACACTCAGAAGTCAAACTATGATTTGTAGTGGTGATAGCCTTGCATAAGATGACTCCATTTAGTCAAGAGAGATGATCCAAATTTTTAAAACAGAGGAATTTCCTGTCTCTGACTGCAGCATTATAGATAGACACTTTCTTGCTTGTAATTGCAAAGGATAGTTGGAGTAACCACTTACTGAGAGAAAAGCCACAAGCATGCAAAGAGAAATCTTGAGATAACTGAATGACAAAGCAGTAAGTCCATTTATCTATTAATGCCTGTAAGTAGAAAAGAGCAATTTAAAAAGTACATTGTTCAGGTAGTGTAACCCCTAGATTTTAGGCAGAGATTATCGTTTAATTTGGCTTTGCAAGTTTGTGATGCTAGTTTTGGTTTCTGCTCCTCAGATGGTATTGATTGAGTAAAAATGAATAGAAAAGGCAAGTTTACAAACGCAGACTATATGTGTGTAGACTGCAATAATAGGGTGGGGGTAATAAAAGGTAGGGCTGATAAATAAAAAGGTAGGTCAGACTGAAGAAGAGTATCCTTGAAATATTCTCAAAGTAGTTGTCTATAACCCTTATGTCAGAGAGAACAGATTTTAGGTAAACATTTTTGGACTTTGCATTGTGGGCTTCATGTGTGATTTGTAGTGATAGTTTCAGTTCTGAGAGTGTGCAAAGCATCGTGCTTGTGACAGAAATCTCTCTCAGAGAGAAAGGAATTCCCTGTATTTTCATGTTTTGCTAAATACACAGATATTGCAATAGTTCTGTTCCTTAATCTAGAGGAGAATTAAAATCTAGAGAGTATTCAACTCAGCTGATGTTTTTATATTTTAATTTGTGTAGTATCCAAAACAGGGAGAAAAGAGATTTTTAGGAAGAATGTGGATGTCTGAAACTTTCAGTTGGAAGTGTTTGAGAAGCCACATACATGTAAGGCCTCTTACATGTAAGGAAGAAATCCTGAACGCCTCACTGGTTAGTATGTTGTGCCACTGAAGGTGTGTTTTTCTTTCCTATCGCTTTTATTCAATAAGATGCGCATTTTTCTCTCTGTAAATGAACTCAGCAGTGCAATTGAAGAATTGTCATTCTCTTTTCTATCTGCTGTAGCCTTGGCAAGCAGTTCAGTACATCCAGCTATCAGTGCTTTTATCTACTCATAATAGTGATCAGAATTTTCTAATGAAGGGGATCACTTAGAACTGATTTGAATTCAATTTTTGAGTTTGAAAAGAAAAAGAAACCAAATGCATCTTCAAATTAACAGTTGGAGTATTTTTTTCATGTTTGGAATTAAGAACTTGAAGAGATTGACACAGTGCTAGATCAGATAGCCTAGATAAACTGGTTTCTTGAAATGAAATACCTTGTTTAAAAAGTAGTAAGGGCTTCTTCCAGCCACGGGGTTCTTACAACTGTATCGCACTGGAGTGATTCTTTTTTTGTAGGGTTTAATGACTGCTGCTTGGACAAAATTGGTATATAGGGCTTCTAGACTGCTCTCATTGTTACACAGTGAGTCACCGAGTGATTAAGGTAGATGATGGACTACATATATATATATATATCTTTTTCTCCCCAAATTAGCATTTTCTGACTTGAGCAGCAGCAGTGGTGCGTGTTCTACTTACGACTGAATAGGGAAAGTAGACAGACTTTTGACATGGGAATTGGGACAGGAAGCTGCGTGATGCCTTCAGGCAGTCACTACGAGAAGTGCAAAAGATTTGGGCACAGGTTGAAGTAAGGGATTAGAGGTATATGGTGATGTGGAGACTCAGGGTAAACCACTTGTGTCATTGATACTTCCAGTGAACAGAAATAAGTGTTATAGTATAGACTGTTTTTGACTCTTTGACTTGAAAAGGTAGTTTAAATTTATGGTACGAAAAAGCTTATGTTCTATTTACAGTGTTCTGGGAAGAAAATTTTGGAAGTTGCCCTTCCAAAATCTCTATGTATAGAAGATCTGTAAGTTTAATGTAAATAGGGACTGTAAACTGGTTGCCCAGTACAAAGTGTCAAAACTTAAATTTTTAGCAGAAACAGATTCTTCTGTACTTTGGCTGTGAAATGGGGCATTCTGAAATCTAGAATAATAGTTTGGAAAGCTCCTTCCGTGAGTTTGTAGATGAAGGCACTGTTAAATTACGTTCTGATTGAGTAATGTGCAAACAGCCAAGGCTGTACTCATTGATAATGTTCATGTGCAAAGGAGAGAAAATGAATATATTTTTTCTGAGCTCTTGTTCATTTGGATGGAGTGTCAGCTGTATGGAAAGACTGGTTGACCTTACACGATAAATATTGTATTTAATGTGCTGTTTAACAGCAAATGAGGGGAAATTGCATCACAAGTTGAAGAACTGTCCTCTTAGGAAGTTGGACTGACATAGTTCCAATAACGTTGTTTCTTTTTAGAATGGGGAGCCTGTCAACATAAACCTTAAAGGCTGCCTGAGCTTCCTTCAGTGCTTTGAAATACAAGTCTAATCCATCAATGCTCAAGTATGAGGTTGCTTTTTGTGAGAAAGAGAATCTGTTTGTAGCTGTGATCTTTCAGGTTAGCTTAATGACATCATGGAAGCAGTGGAGAGACTAGAAATGCTGTTTCAGTTTGTTCTTAGCTAAAACTTAGATCTGCGGGTAAATCTTGGAGAGCAGCATGTTAATTCCTCAGGATTTTGATGAGTTTTGAAGATATGTGTATGGAAGCTGCTCCTCAGGTGAGTAGAGAGAGTACGGAGGTTCCTTGTAGCACTGCGGAAAAGTAACAGCCTTGAGAAGAGGCTAGATTTTATCTCTTCCAAATTAGAAGTTGGATATGCTTGTAAAAAAATTGCTGAGAGCTAAAGATTCAGCCTTTCAAAGAGGCAGAATAAACCAGCAGCCTTGGCGTTGTCTTTCTGCTGCGTAAGTGAGAGGCTTCCAGGTCTCTGAGCTTTGATGTTGGAGCCAGCAACTGGGAGCCACTGCCTCTTGCAGGAGCACTGCAACTCTTGGCACCCAGCCAGCATCGCCAAATTTTAATTTTATTGTTGTTGAGGAATACTTTTGTCTCAACTGAAATTCCTGGAGGGGGTTTGTTTCATAAGTGCTTGCAAGATTTTTCCTCTTTTCCCTTGAACAAAATTACACCCTGAGGTGTTCCTGTTTCTTGGCTGCATTAAGGTCGTGTGCGTTTACTTAGTCGGCACATATTCAGCTAAGGGTATTTCATATACATAACAGTTGCTATGTAGTGTTTTGAATATTGTAGGTAAGAGCTAGGGAAAGAGAAAGCTAGTTCCTAGTGGTAAATACTAGGCTGTTAAAGGGGAAAAAAGAATTAAGAAACTGAATATGTATTAAATTAAATTGTTTGCAGTGTTGATTTGGCAACAAATTTGTGTTTTGACAAGCACTTTCAGCACAGGAACTTGGAGGTGCTAGGTTCCATAACAAAGCAAAATGTGAAATTAATTAAAACCTTCAATAGAAAGACTGGTTACGAAATAAAGCATTAGTATTCTGCTTTTAACTGAGTAAATTCAGAGAACTGGGGTTAGGGTGTCAGAGATTTTCACCAGCTTACACTGCCTCCAAATGGTACCTTAAGCAAATTTCCTAGCTTACATGTTCCTCAGCTGCTCAAGCTGCAGAGTTTTGTTGCTGATATTAGTTTCAAGTAAAAACAACCAAAGAAAACATCAATCAAACAAAATGCCTTTCCTGCCCTGTAGGGTGCTTGGGGTTTTAATGTCTGTCATGTATTTTAAATCATTAGATAAAATATGCTAAATAAGTTTGCCCTGATAGAAAGGTAATTCAATTCTTCCCTTCTCCTAATGTTTCCAATAACTTCAAATATTGCTTGACTAATACTTAATATTGTTCAACTGATGAAAGATATTTCTAACTGGACATGGTATGGTATGTAAAGCTGTGCTCCAGTACTTTCCTGTCCGAGATAAAGCATGTGTCTTGATTCTGATGTTTTTCTTCAAACTCTTATGTCTGCTTTGTATAATATTCAGTGTTTTACTGGGGTTATTCAAACTACAATAGCCCTTTGCAGCACTTGCTTTTATTGCACTGACTGGACTTCAGTGCTCAGATTGCTGTGCATCACATCTCTGCATCGTGATGTTTGGTTACCTTCGAGTAGTTCTTTAGGATATGTGGGATATCGCTAGCACTTGAAGATCACAGATATTCTAACCTGGCACTCATAACAGGAATCTTTTGTTTCCAATTCTCCAAATAAGGATAGTAATGGAGGAACAGTGTAGCCACCAGGAACGCACTGACTCTATATTGCATAAGCTTTCTATTGGCACATCCTTTCTTTTTCAGGATAAGCTATTGTACCAGTGTGCTTTTTGACTGAATTAATGGTGAGTGAGGGGAGTCATTACCTTTTGCAATGCACTGTTAGTCAGTTGTCAAAAGGACTGAAGCAGAGCTCTTCCTGGGTGGCATTTGTTGAGTGCTGGTATGAACTGCTCCTTTTGTGAAGCAATATTCATGTATGTGTGACATCTTAATTAGTTACCATTGAAGTGAAGGTTCAAAATGTTTGAAATTGCTATTTCAAAATTCTAAAATAGAACATTGCATAGATTGAGAGGAAATGAGCCAGTCTTAGTTTAAACAACCACTGGTGAATGGTACCTAAACCCATGTCTTGAGGGAAGTTTTCCCTCTACTGTAGTGTTTTTGTTTTGTTTTTTTTTTTCCCCTATCTCCTGCGTTCTCTAAAATAAGCCTGAAGGCCTTTTTGTTGTTGTTGTTGTTGTCGTCATGCAAGTTGTATCATGTCAAGAAAAAAGGATACTCTTGTAGAGTAATTTTAAATGAGGTATTGCAGGGGGAAGAGAGTTCTTGGTACAAAAAATAGGGTATTTTGTTATCCACCTACACTGAAATAGTTTTCACAGTACCATTTAACTGGAGCTTTTGTATTACACTGAGGTTGTAGGTCTCAAGGCTACTGTTTTTGTAAGCCTGAGTGGACTTGTGTTAATGTTAAAGCTTAACTCCTGAGCAGAATATGAGACTACTTGACAAGCTGTTCTCTGTGGACCAAACCAAGCAAGTACTATCTAATCTTGTGTTTGCATAAGTGGTAGGAGACCCATCTCTGTCACTTGAACTACAGTGTCTCTTTTCCTGCAGCAGCAGCGTCCATGAAAAAAGGATGGGGAGGCTGAATAAAAAGGAGGGCTGCAGCCCATGAGCCTGGAGCGGGTGGCACTGTTGGCATAGGGACAGCCAACATAGTGACTGCCCCATACGTTTCTACTCCTTCCTCAGTGTCAGTGGGAAAACTGTGTCTGTACAAGGTTGTATGTTTGTGATGTACCGAGCTGCCTGGGCAGTTTTCTGCTCTAACAGCCATTCCTGCCTTCTGGAAAAGGTCCCAGGCTGGGAATGGCTTGTGGGATTGATCCTGCCATTGGCCGCTTGTTGGACCACGCTGTTCTTTATATTGACTTTTGAACTGACAAGTCTTAGAAGAAATAAAGACGGCTTAGTGCTGCTGCAGAATCTTTTGATCATTTAGGGCTTACTGATCAATGAAATGCCACCAAATGGGAAGCAGGTAGAGCAAAAAACAAATGAAAAAATCCTTACAAATGTCTTCACGTTAATAAGCCATAAAAATACTTTTCTAAAAACAGAGCAGATTATATCCCTAAAAATCTGCCTTCATGGATGCACTGTTCTATAAAAGTCTAGTGATGGTGGGGAAAAAGATGCATATATGCTATAAAAGCTCATTTTGACATATGCCTATAAATATGTATAAATGACTGAGGTAGAATCTAGAAGAAAACTGGGGATACTAATAGTATATCAAAGATAACTCTTTTTTCTTTCTTTTTTTAAAGGCTTGATTCCAAGCAAGATGAGTGTTTTATACTTTGGAAAGTAAAGATAATGGTACTTCATTTTTCATCTTTTGTTTTTTTGGGGGGCGTATGTGTGTATGAATGGATGTTGTGAATTTTGCAGCTAGTCTGCTCTCTGGCCACTTTTGAAGTGGGTCTCCTTGCCTTTGGCCATTAATTCGTACTCTCCCCAAGAGTTTTGCTTTGCAACTGAGCAATCAAAACATAGCTGGTTTAATTGACTGGTTGAACAGAAAGGTGTTTTTCCTTTTCAGGGTTTGTTTTCCTCAGCTTCAGCTAGAGGAACCAATTTCCCTGCGGCCACACAGTCACCCTTTGACTTTACAGCAATGTGGGAGCACATGCTCTGCAGGGAAACCTTGTCCATTCTTGTGGCCTTCTGATTGAGCAAACTTGCAGCTTGGCTCAGCAGTCCTGGGGAGTCTCAGTGCCACTTTGGGGCCCTTTAGTTCTGTAAATCTTCAACTGGAACAGGTGTGAGCCACTGCTGACTAGAGAGGATCACGTACTCCCCTGCCTTTCCAGCATTACTCCAATGTGTTTTGCAGTATTGACACTTGTTTTTGTCCTGTCCTCTGCACTGCAAGCTTCTACTGAATTGAGGCTGCCATTTGCTAGACAGGTGCAATGGTCACTCGAGAGCAGAGGAAGGAACAGACAACAGGAGAGGAGGGACAGGCAAGAACTTTAGATAATAACCTACTGAAATTTACTTTTGTTCATAAGGATGCCATTTTGATCTGTTTGAGGTTCCTTTTTAAGAGACTGTCTGGCGTAGTAAGGTATCTTTCAATTATCTTTAGAATGAAGAAACATTTTGCCTGCCTGCTTCCTATTTCGGTTTGATTTTTGTAGTTTCACTCTTTCTGTAGGCAACAATTGGAAGCCCGGGGTTTGTTCTTGTTCATTGGTTTGGGGCTGTGGTTTGACTGGGAAAGAATCTCATGAAAGTAAAAAGAAGATGAAAATGTGGAGGGCCTTCTAGTTTTTTATTTACTCTGCTTTTGAAATGTAAAAACAACATTACACTTTTCTGTTCCCTGTAAGTCTAGTACAGCCCTTAAATCTGATGTAACTTAAAAAAAAACCCTATTTTTGGTAGCATAGCAACATTTATAGAGATACCCTCCGAAGTATTCCGGGCACCCAATTAAGTGAAGTAAGTAGTTTGAGGTAGAGCATGTAATCTACATAGTGAATAAAAGCCTCCAAGTAGAAAGGTGATTGCTGTGCACATCACAGAAGGAGGAAGACTATATATGAAAGCTATTTATACAATATATGTATTCCGTGTCTGAATGAAAGCTAAGTAAGCATATGCCTAGAAGCAGCTCTAACAAAATAAATAGATGAGATTTCTTTTTAACTTCAAAATAATACAACTGCTGCCTGCAGTCAGTGTCATGATGAATGACTTTATGATCTGTATGCTAGGAATGACTTTATGATCTGTGTGCTAGATTAATGCAATATATTTTGTTTGGGTTTCTTTATAAACCATTTCTTGATGGCTGGAGCAGATGTGGCATATAACTATGCTGTGCTTGTTGCCCTAAACATTAAGTTGATAACTGCTCTTCAAAATGCCTTTTCTGCAGAAGCTATGGTTAACAACTTCATTTTTGACTGTGCACATGTTAAAATGCTATCGGACCTGTGTTTTTGGATTTGTGTTTGGCTGTTGTGTCACTCACTGTTGTCATGATAGGAGTTGTCTAACATTCAGTGTTTTCTATCCCTGTGTTTGAGATGTTCTTTTTTTGTAAAGCTGCTATCACAACTCAAGCCCAAAGAAATGTTTTATACAAAGTGAAACTTGTACTGCATGAAATAATTAACTTTTACCTTAGCTCCTTAAGTACTGTTGTGTCTTTGTTTCCAGTCTTCATTGACTTTCTGATCTTTTGGTTGATTTTGATCAAATCTGACAGAAAGGCAGATTGTATTTAGGAAATTTTCTGCAAGTTTCATGACAATGAGTAAGGGGCAGAGAGGGATCCTAGAAATACTGAGAGGAAGGCAATAGGACTGACTAATGTTACAGGCATTTGAGAGTTGGAATAAATAAAGCTATGCTTAAAAATGCTCTGAACATAAGAAGAGCTTCAGTCCACAATAAGATATGAAAACTTGGGACACAAGCCTTAACCATGTCACAGAATGGCATGTTTAAGGTAGTCAAGACTTTGGGTTTGGACAGAATAAAAAGGATCTCAGTGTGTTTGCATGTTGCTTTTAAGACACTTTTAAGAATCTTCAGAAGCAGACAGACATCTCTGTTCATTAATGTATTTGCTTTGCCCACTGTAGGAGCTTGAATGCTCTCCAGCATCAAGTCAGATACTTGTGACTATAGTTCTCTTCAGAGCTGTGTAAGATTTTTGGGTGACAAATGTGAACTTGCTTTTGCAAAGAAACAAGTCACCCCATCTATGGGAGGTTTAGCTTCATAGTATGTCTGTACTGAGAAAAAGAAGAGAGAAAGAAGAGTGCATATGGTTTGCTTGGTCTTGACTAGCAGTTCAATTGATTGGTTTCTACGCATGGAAATTAAAAGCAGCTCTAGTAGATGTGTTGCTTTCTAGGTGATATCCTTCTGAGGTTGTGGCGGTAGGCCAAACCAGTTCCAATAAGAGCAGCTGAATATTTGGATACAACTCCTCTCTTTTTACCAAAGATCATTTAGCAGTGTTCCTGAATATCTTTGTATTTTCATGATTAGTATACCCCATAAGTATTCTGGTGCTGTCTACTTGATATAACTGCCAGTATTCAAAGTGTTTTATATATGAAATTAATGCTTCAGACACTCCAAGTGCTCAGAACAGACTTTATTTAAACCTTAAGTTGCTTGAATTGTTCTGTAAATTCTTCACTGCTGTCTTTTTTACTTCCACTTAATGCAAAATATGTTATGTTTGTAAAGTTGACATAACAGAGAGGAATTCTGTAATTCTCTGGTGGAAGTCTCCAAGATACGTTTTTTTAGAAAAAGCAGAATGATTTCAGAAAATGTCTGGTTGTCAGTCATAGATAATAAATCTGTGATTAAAAAAAAACATTTCTACCAGTTTTATTGCTTGATGTTTTTCCAGATTATCTTACAGGTGGTACAACAGGTTATCAAATACTTGCAACTTTGTTATCTTTATGTATGGAATAGGGACAAAACAATTTAAAAAAAAATGGAGACATTGGAGTAATGTGCTTAAGTTTGACATTAATTTCGACTTAATTCTCAGTTTTGACTGAAGAATCATTGTCTTTCCTGCTGTACACAAACCATTTTGGAGATAGATGCCTGAGGTCATGAGGAATTAGCACAGGTACTTTTTCCTGCATTTTGAAAATAAGCGCTGTAACCTTTTGAGAAAGAAAGCTCTCCCTGCAGCAGGATGACAACCAAACTCCATGGTATCGAGGGCTATGCTGGCAGTTTTGAGGCTGGAAGCCTTATTTGCTTCTCAATTAGCATATAAGTTTGCATGTTTGTGTAATTTGCATAGTCTAATTGTGCCTTGGGGTTTTTAAATAAAATTAACCTTCTGCAGGCTCATTAAAAAATCTTTAAAAATGGTGTGCTTTATAGTCCCATCTAAAGAAAGAGGGATGTTGTAGGTTATATGGGGAATTTAAAAATCGTGAGTTTAGTGTCTTTTTGTGACAAAATCTGCCCTCGTACTGGAATAGTAGAGTAACAAAATGATCACTAGACAGCCAATAGGAAAGTTGAATTATGAATTTGCTGTTCCTTGCTGTACCCTGGAAATAGTGTAGTGCAGGTAGACATTATTCTGTCAGAATATGTAAATCAGGAGGAGACAGGATAATTGTCAGTAAGGGACGACGCGAGATCCTTGCACATTAAAAATCTCATATAGAATTAGCTTAGAACATGATCTGCTATCAATAATTTATTAGCGTACTGGTGCATAAATCTACATGCCAGGTCTCGCAGTCCCGTTTTTATATGCAAATGCTATTAGTGACCACTTTGGGTGCCCCCATCACGGAGAAGAAGCCTCACAAAGGAGCACATACATTTAACACACAAGTGGTTGGCGCACGCCGTTGAGGGAGGGGGTGGGCTGGCGAACAAACAAGATGCTTGAGAAAAGTGCAGTCTGCAGATATGAATTATTTCATATAAATGTTGCCTAGGGCATGGATATTTAAAGAGGGCGAAAAGCCGAATACATTACAGGAGCTCATATTAGCTGCTGTCCGTGAACTCCCGCAGCGCACGCCGCCAGTCCAGCGGGGCCGTCACCAAACTTGGGAGCCCCTTTGCGGACCCGGCGTCGCCTGTTGTCCCCTCGCGCGCCAACCTGGAGCCCCCTCGCTCTCCGCAGAGCCAATGGGCGTCCGTTCGCGCCGTAAGTAGCGCCGCGAGCCGCTCCCAAGGGCCGGGAAACGCTCCCGGGCGCCGCGACTGGGCCGGGCCGGGCCGGAGGGCGGCGTTCGCGGGCGCCCCGCAGGGGGCGCTGCGGGCGCGGAGCGGAGCGGGGCCGCGCGGGGGTCCCGCCCGGGCGGCGGGGGCTGCGGCCGCTGCTGGGCTGGGCCCCCGCGGGATGGCGGTTTAAACCCCAAATAAATGAATATGTTGAAAACAAAATAAAAAAAGACAGCGGAGGAAGAATTCTATTGTGGTTGTATTGCTTAGTTCAAATAGTTTTGTGTCTTTTTTTTTTTCTCTTGTTCTGTCCCTTCTACCTGTCTTAATAAGGGGTTTGGACAATTTATCCCTACCGTTAAATTATCCGAAATGTTTTCTGACCTTTTTTGAATCCCAAACCTTCAGCAATGCATACAGCACAGCCGAATTTTTCAAAGGGAAACTCTTTGAAGTCCTTCTTTCTTTTTTCTTTCTTTGTGTCTCTGTCTCCCCCTTTCTCCATCTCTCCCCCCTCCCTCTCTGTCTGTCAAGTTCAAGAGCAGCTCAGATGCCATGAATTAAGTGAAGCACAAAAGGGGAAAAGGAGACCCTTTTGAAGAACAAAGGCCTCCCATTAGGCTGCCGTGTTCTTTCTCTGACCAAAATTGCTCCCTACATGGTTTTTATTGCTGTCCACATGCATGGCACATAAGGTAAATACAGTAGGACCCTCGTTACCTCACACTCTCTCTTCCTCTTCCCTCTTCAATAAATGTTTTGTGTCTTTGATGTCCGTAGTAATTCTTATCCTGATTGTTCCCACCCTCATAAAAGCCCCAGGGGCAGTCATGGTGGTGGACAGCATTAGATACTGTGTAAATGCTTCCAGAAAAGAAGACAAACTGCAGCCAAAGAATTTATTTCAGGTGGAAGAGAATAGGAAGGAAATACAGATGTTTCCTTTCCTTATGTCTTGCCTCTCTGTCCCTGCTACACTTGTCTATCTCCGTGAAGTTGATAATTTCTTCCTGTTTGTTTTAAAAAGAAACAAGCAATTAAGACGGAATTAGAGCTGTGAGGAAATATGTGCCACAAGATTTTGAAGCTTTAGAAATATGCTTTTGTCTCTTGTTTTTCCCCTATGCTTTGCACATCTCCTTATTTAAGAGCTTTGGTGAAAATTACTAGCTAAGGTTCAGACTTAGCTTTCAAATGTGAACTTTGACGTAGCACCTTTTAAAAAAAAGATATGTCAGACCCTTTTTATTGAAGCAACACTTGCAAATAGCATTGAAAGGTATACATACATATACAAAAACTTTAAAGCACTGTAAAAAATCTGTGTCTAAAACCCAATATTACAGCTAAACTTTTTGGTACTTGATTGGCAGAGGTCATTAGTAATTTAAAAAGCTTCTTTGGGGAAGCTATTTTATGCCTTAGTGTTGGAAGACAAAAATAATTGACATGGGATAACATGGGAATTCATCCCTGACTCGTATTGTTTCTTGCAATATGTCCTCCAAACTTCTACTTGTTAAATGGGTAATTTTCAAAGATATCTGTTTGGTTTGCTTTCATCTCTTAATTCTGTTGTTTCACTGACATACAATATTTTTGTTAGCTTATAAAATACACATGAACAAGCACACTTGAACGTGTAAGCGATTAAAACAAAATCTCTTCAGTGTTTTGATTTGGGTTGGGGAGGGCAGTGCTACCACTTTAGTGCATGGAGTATATCCTTTTAGGAGCATATGCTGTTATGGCCTTGGTAATTGCAGAGAAAATGTTCATAAGGCTCCATAAGGAAATTATGATAACTGTATAGAAATATAAATTACAGAATCATTATGGTTGGAAAAGACCTTCAAGATCAAGTCCACCTGTAAACCCCTCACCACCCTACCTGTTAAACCATGTCCTGAAGCATGTCATCTGCACATTTCTTGAACATTGCCAGGGATGGTGATTCCACCACTCCCCTGGGCAGCCTGTTCCAAGACTTCACCACTCCTTCTGTGTAGAAATTCTTCCTAATGTCTAACCTGAGCCTCCCCTGGTGCAACTTGAGGCCATTTCCTCTTGTCCTGTTGGTAGTTATTCTGGAGAAGAGACTGACCCCTGCCTCACTACAGCCTTCTGTCAGGTAGTTGCAGAGAGCAATGAGGTCTCCCCTGAACCTCCTCTTCTCAACACTAAATAATCCATCTCCCTCAGCTGCTCCTCAAAAGATCTGTGTTTCAGACGCTTCACCAGCTTCATCGCCTTCTTTGGACACAATCCAGCACCCCACTATCTTTCTTGTAGTGAGGGACCTGAAACTGAACACAGGATTCAAGGGGTGGCCTCACCAGCACCAAGTACAGGGGCACGATCCCTTCCCTTGTCCTGCTGGCTACACTGTTTCTGATACAGGCCAGGATGCAGCTGGGCTTCTTGGCCACCTGGGCACACTGCTGACTTGTGTTCAGCTGGCTGTTGACCAGCACTCCCAGATTCTTTTCTGCCACACAGCTCTCCAACCACTCTGCCCCAAGCCTGTAGTGCTGCAGGAGGCTGTTTTGACCAAAGTTTAGGATCTGGCACTTGGCCTTGTTGAACCTCATACAGTTGGTCTCCGCCCATCGATCCACCCTGTCCAGATCCCTCTGCAGAGCTTTCCTACCCTCAAGCAAATCAACTCTTTCTCCTGTCTTGATGTTGCCTGCAAATGTGCGATTTTTCACCACCACTCTGCGGGTCTGGCCGTCCAGCCAGTTTTTCATCCAGTGAAGAGTCCACCTGTCTTAGCCACGAGCTGCTGGTTTCCCTAGGAGAAGGCAGGGGGAGGCTGTGTCAAAGGCCTTACTGAAGTCTAAACAGACCATCTCCACAGCCTCTCCCTCATCCACTAGGTGGGTCGTAGAATGAGATCAGGTTGGTCAGGCAGGACCTGCCTTTCATGAACCCATGTTTGCTGGGCCTGATCCCCTGGTTGTCTCTCACATGCTGTGTGACTGTCCTTAAGATGACCTGCTTCATAACTTTCCTGATATTCAGGTCAGGCTGACAGGCCTGTAGTTCCCCAGATCCTCCATCCGACCCTTTTTGTAGATGGGCATTACACTGGCCAGTCCCCAGGCATCTGGGGCCTCCCCTGTTGACCAAGACCACCAATAGATGATGGAGAGCAGCTTGGCAAGCACTTCTTCCAGCTCCCCCAAGATCCTCTGGTGGATCCCATACGGTTCCATAGACTTGTGGATGTCCATGTGGAGTAGCAGGTCACTGACTGCTTCCTCATGAATTACGAAGGGTTTATTCTGCTCTCCATAGATGTCTTCCAGCTCAGGGAGCCAACTGCATTGAGGATGACTGATCTGAGTGTTAAAGATGAGGCAAAGAACACATTAACTACCTCAGCTTTATGTACATCCTTGGTGACAATAAAGGTTGTATCCAAGAAAGGATGGAGATTCTCCTTGACCCTCATTTTCTTGTTAATGTATTTGTAGAAACATTTTTGTTCTTTTTTACAGTGATGGTCAGATTGAGTTCCATCCGAGCTTTCGCCTTTCTAATTTGCTCCCTACAAAAGCTAGCAACTTCCTTGTACTATTCCGAAATTGCCTGCCCCTTCTTCCAAAGGTGGTAAACTCTTTTTTTTTTTTTTCTCTTGAGTCTGTCTATTCTGTAGGTTATGAGGAAAACATTTTGAAATCTGTCTTTTCATGGTAAGTTTGTCTGTTTATTTTTTTCTTGTTGATCATGTTGTACAGGAAGTTTTGCTATAAATTATATTGACTTTAATCAGCAAAGTTTTGTGACTTCATTCTGGTCAGGAGCAAGGTTTTCCTTTCCTGCAAAGGAATTAAACTCATTTCCCCCATCCGCTTGTACCTGGCCTAGTTAGCTTTCTCTTGTGCATAGGGGAGCTAGCACATTTAATGAACTTTCACTACATAACTTATTTTGATCCATATTTTATTCAAGAATGAATTGTCTGAAATGGATTCTGTAGCTTCAAGTGCTTTTGCAAAGGCTGTGTAGGTAGTGGCATGTTGTTTGTGCTGTAGATGGGCCTGCTGTGATGACTGGAGGTGGCTGAAGCTGCCCGTTTGCACCAGGCAAACCTGTGTTCCTTCCTCCCTCCTCCTTGTGTGCTGCTTCTCACCCAGCCTCTCTTGTTGTCACTTAAGCTCTGCCCCCTGCTCTGTGACGGAGCTGCACCTGCAGGCACCTTCCTCGGCCTCACAAGCGTGAGGCAGACCTGGCCTCGCCATCTGGCTCTGGGTTTCTTGCTCCTTGGCCTGACACCAGAAGCAGGTTTTCCTCTCGCACACAAACTGCAGGTGCTGGGAGGGCAGAGATCTTTGCAGGGCTGCTGGGAATAGAGCAGTGGGCAAGGAAACGCTCCTGTCACATTCACTGTTTAGCTACAGCAGCTGTTGATCAGTGTTAACTACCAGTCGCGAGCACAGAGACGCTCTGCTTGGAGTTGTCACTGCGTACGAGGTGCGATTCGGGTACCACGGCTGACAACATGCGAGCTAGTAACCTACAGGCCTTCAAGTTGGCCTTGAGATCAGGTAGAGGAGCAAGACGATCTTGCTGTCCTGATGACAGCAGCCTAAAATGGACAGGGGAATGTCAGGACGGAGGAGAGAAAGGTTCAGCCCCTGGTCTTGAGCCTGTGCTGAGACCATCAGCAGGAAGCTACTTTGTCATCGGATGCCTCCCTATCCATCAGTGTTGTTTCTTTTTTAAAATTAAACTGACGTATCTCCCTAGGAAAAGACTCCTTTAACAGTGGGATTTTTTTTGTTTGTTTTGTTTTCTTGAGGGTTGTTTAATTTGCACATAGCTCTTGTAAACACTGCTACTTTACCACTACGCTCAAGATCTCAGGTTTCTGGTATGTCCCTGGTATCCTGAATATTGTTAGTACTGGTGCCCAGCTGCTATATGTGACTGCCCTCCGGATTAAATCATTGATACTTAGCTTAAAAGGCTTTCCTATACCTACACCTTTGTCTATAGGTGCTGCCAGATGCTGATGAACAGAAGCTTCTCGCATTTGTCTTTGTTTTGAACTTTCAGTCATTTGGGAAGGGCTCACCTGGCCAAATGAGATGCTGGTAGTTCTAGTCACTGTGCCTTTCCCTGGGTCAGTCCAGGATAAATGGTGCATTACATCATCATCTTCCCAAAGGGCTAATATTG
The DNA here is from genome assembly GCA_013389825.1 of Crypturellus undulatus. NCBI lineage: Eukaryota > Metazoa > Chordata > Aves > Tinamiformes > Tinamidae > Crypturellus > Crypturellus undulatus. The sequence goes on along the minus strand of VWPW01017552.1, from coordinate 1,794,892 downwards.
TTTATTAGATTCTTAGTAGAGCTTTGAAACCCTGTAACTGCTCTCATCTTCATCGCACAAAATGTAAAATTTATTGAGTTAAACCAAATAGAATTTCCTGCCTTTTATTTGCGATTTGCAGATGACAATAAGCAAGACTGCATGTCCTCTATGCACTGTAAGAAGCTTTCTGAATTCTCTGCCACTTTAATGGACTGGAGTTTTACTAGTCTCCTTTAAGTTACAATATGGAGATTATTCTTTTCATATTTGACTTTTGTTTCTTGTATTTAGCATGTATTGCCTTCACTCCTTCTGTAGCAGTAACACAAAACAGAAGCTTTTAAGAAAAGTTGCATGGTTGCACCGAGTAAAACTTGCCCAGTTTATTACCATTCTCCTGTGTGTCAAATCCTTTAAATCAATCGCTTATTAGGCTTGTAAAGAGAAGGTCGTGTCTACAAACACTTGATGTTTTCCTTGCTAAGGGCAAAATAAAATGTTAAATTAATTAGGAATAGATTTAGTGACACCCATTCAGCCATACTCAGTAAAGAGTTCCCTTCGGTGTGAGAATGTTTCAGGCTGTTAGGGCTTAGCGAAAGACTGCCTGTCAGTTTTGCCATCACAGTCTGGCTTTCCTGAGCAATCTGTACATTGCATGTTAAGACGTGTTAAGATTGCATGGAGACGTTAGGAGTATTAAGGCAGGTTCATCACCTTGATTGCTAATGGGAGCACTGAGTTCTTTCCCAAGCTCTGCTGTTTTTCCTCTGTGACCTTGGTCAAGCTATTTCACTACTGTGTTGTCTTTCCTTTCCATTCAGTGTTCATATTTTTATTATTTGAGATAGAGACAGTGACATCCAGTTTTGGAGCTTTTGCCTCTCACTGTTATAATTAGAGCAATTTCAACTTGCCAGTTTTGGTTCTGTCTCCAGTCACTTGTCTTTCAGATCTCAGTGATACTTAGCCATATTTTTCAGATTTAAGGAGTCTCTGAAATTCCAACAATGTACCATTAGCCCTGTTAATTCAGATTGCTGATGTTGAATACAGTGAGTTATTCTGAAGAATTGTGTACTTTGTTTAAAAAGTGATATGTATTATCATTTTCTTTAAAAAAAAATCTGTGTTTATTTTACATGTCAATTTTCATTGACAGAGTCTGCTTAATTTTTACTCATTAAGACCAATTTGGTTTCCTTATCGAATAACTGTCCTTTCAGTGTGGTGTTTTATTTTGTTTATTTTGTTTATTTTATTTAATTATTTTGTTTATTTATTGGTGCTGCATATGTGAATGTAGAAATTTGTCAAGATGTATCTTACATTCAAAACTATTTCTAGCTGACCTCAGATCTGGGATTGGAATTGAGCCAGGTATCTGTATTTGAGCTCCCTGTCACGGCAGTATTTGGGAGCCTTATGTTCTTTCCTCACAATACCCTGTGAGCAGGAAGGATTACAAATGTCTATTTTACAGATAATAAACCGAGGCACTAAGAGCAAGTCCACTAAGATATTTAGATCCAGTACTTTTCTCTTTGCTGGAATTGCTGTGTTGAAGGTATTGTTAAGGTAGAATTGGTGCCTGAGTATTGCCTGAGATTTGCTCCTGACTTGTTCACATTAGAAATAGGGAGGTCTCAAACCAGGCTTCGTATGTTCCAAGTTAACATATAGAATGCTTCTAATATTTCATGTTAGAAGCAACAGTGCTAGTAAAGAAGGCCATGAAATGCTCACAGTCTGGTCAGATTCTGCTTCTTTTTTTCTGCTTTTCCTGTTGCAAAAGTCTTTCCAGGGAAGGTGGGACAGCTGCCCTGTTCTGAAGTCTTCTGAGTTGGATCCTTCCTGCTCCTGCCCACATGCATGTCTACGTGCCTGAAGTGCCTCAGAGTAGCAGAAAAGTCTATTACATTGATTTTCTGGGTACTTATGAAGTGTTAAAATATGGAACATCTGTTTCCAATTGATGATTTTAGATGTGGAGATGTTAAAATTTAGTCCTCAGATGTTAACTAGAGAGAAGGTGCAAGCTGCCTGCACTTACCTCTTGAGTTACATTGAAGGAACACTTTTTTTTTTCCTTCTCCTTCCCTCCATAGAATTTCTTCCAGTTTATTTATATATTTGTAATGGGATAGGTTGTGAGCTTACAGAAATGGCTGTATTGAGCCATTCAGAATTCTTGGTGAGGCCACAGATGTGACTTGTGTTGGTGCGGCTGGCTGCGATTCGGTGCTCAGCTCCTGCTGGGGCTCCAGGGCACAGCACTCCTCCGGAAGGCGCTGCTCCTCCGCTCGGCTCCTTCGCCCTGAATTCTTGCAGAGATCTTGGATGGCTGTAGTTGGAGAGATTAATTAACAGACCTAACTACTGCCCCACGTAGGTCTCGGTTTCCTGACATGCTTCAACACCCAGCCTAAAAAAGCGAGAGGGAGATGGAGCTGTCATGTTTGTGGCTGCTTATCAACTGTTGTGTCTGCATGCTCAGCTCTCCAAGGGAGTTATGGGCATGGCCCGAGCACTTCTCTTTCCCAGAAGGCATAATTTTCTCTGCTGAGAGAACACAGGTTTCCTAAACCGAGAATCGCTGCTGACAATCCACTTGCAAAAATTACAGTTAGTGAGTAAAACCCCTGCCTTTCGCCTTGAAAGCACTGAGTGCTTTGGTGATGCAAGGCTACGGTGCTCATAGCCTGCAGTTGTGCTTGCTGTTAGGTGGAGCACGGATGCTTTCTTCATGTAACCCTCTCTGAGGGGGCATTCAGGTTTTTCTTTTGCTTGTCTCAGAGCCGTGGCGCCTCTCGTTTTGTCTCCATTTGGGAAATTGCTGCCGCTGTCGGCTCTGTGGGATTGTTGTGGGAGCGCGGGCTCCACGTCTCTGGAGCAGAGCGGGGCTTGCAGGTCTCATCTCTCCGCACAGCGAGGCTGGTCAGGCGGGCTGTTCTGCTGGGCTCATTCCTCCGGGTGGCATCTGTCTGCAGGAAAAGCCTCCTCGCAGCAAAGTGCAGCCTGCTCAGCTGCGGCGCTGTCACGATCGCTGGGTCTGCCTGCTAGGCTGCAATAATTGTGGGAGCGGGCGTAATGTGGGTGCCCGAAATATCTGCGGCTGTTGGAGATGGAAGGGCTGCTCTTAAATGAATTTCTTTCCCTTCCTCTATGGTGTTTGTTTTTTAACCTCTTCCTGAATAATGAGGTTTTTATATTTCAAATGTTCATTTTTCTATTTCACATATACTTATATTTGAAATATAATAATATATAATATATAATGTTATATATATATATATATATATATGTATATTTTGTGCCACTTGGGGTACATTTTGTATCTGCTAATGTCCTTTGTGATTGTCAATAACAGAAATGTTTCAAGTGCCTATGTAGCATTTCACATGAGCCCTTAAAGCTTTGCCTCACCTGGACTTGCTGGTTCTGTATTTTTGTTTAATACTAATCAACTATTTCCTTGTTGAGCAAAATAATGTAAGTCTATATAACTGACCGGGTATTGCTTGAAGGGCTTGGATTAAAATTCCCAATTTAAAGTCCTGAAAACCAGGGTTGTTTAAAAGTTAACATTACTTGATGTACAAAATAAAAATATGTGAAGAACGTGGATATGCACAGCAAGATGTTGCAAGATCATCGTGAGCTTGACAGAGCCCAGAAGTGATTCTCTTCCTGCTAGACAAAGCTTTGGACAAATAGATGGGAATTGCAGTATTCCCTAAAGGCAAAGAGAAATCAGTTGGAGAGCAATTTCTCTGGAGAAGTTTACTAAGCATAGAGCACCTTTCTAGCATCTCCTGGGACTTTAAACCATAAAAGGTCTTTGGTGCAAAGCTGCAGTTTGCGCAGGACAAGGAGGAACAAAACTGGATACAGTGAAGGCAGCACGTTGAGTTGGGGTATTGGTGAGAGGAGCTGTGTGGGGGGGGGTCCATATTCTGGGCTAGCTGAGCTGGAGTCCTCGCTGGAGTAATGAGGGGAGAGCGACTTGTTCACTTACTGAGTTTCATTTTTAAGAATGGAGGTATTTCTAGGCAGGAAGACTGACCTATGCCTTTCACACGTGTAAATTTTAAGTTTCTCTTAATAATACGAAAACCCCCCACATAATTACAAATACAGTCTTCCAAGTACAATGCAGTCTTACAAGTCTGTGTTACGTACTGTGTGTATGGCTTAGCCTACAGGAAGCTACGCAAGTGCCTCTGCTGGTGCTGAGCAGCTTTACCATGGAGTGCAGAGTGACGTTAGTATGACTTGCAGGTAGTCAGAAGCTTTTGGGATATTAAAAAAGGAGAATAATTTTAGTGCGCCCCCCCCCCCCTTTTTTTTTTTTCCTCACAGGAAGCCATCACTAATGACATCATATGACAGGATGCCACATGCAAGTGGGTTAAGGGCTGTTCAAATAATGGAAGCATTTCTTACTATTTTCTGGTGTGCAAAATATGCAGGGTGATTTAATGTCATCTGCCTTTGCTTAATAGGTAACAACAATATTTTTTCAGGTGGGGAGAACTTAATACAATAAGCTGTCATGCAGCAAATAATAAAAGCATTACTGGAAAAAGCTTTGCCTTTTCCCCTCCTGCCAAATTTATTTATGCAAACTATACTGAAATCTAGATTTCAGAAATGCACATGCTGAAGCTTCAGATATTTCTTCAAAGGTGTTTTGTCCTTGTCTGAAATGCTTGGAAATTCCAAGTGCCAGTGCTGCTTTAAGAGTAAGATGATATAAACTTTTTTTTCCTTTCCTTTCAGCATATGTGGCTTAAAAAGGTGTTTTGCTCCAAATAACAAACAGGAAGTGGAACCTCCTGTTCCATTTGAGAGAATTCAATTTCTTGAGGACTAGGAGGAAGCTGGATAAAAGGTGATGGCAAAAATTTCCTCCTCTTCATGATTCGTGGGCAAGTTAGAGAGGCAGGGAGAGGGATGCCCTATGGAAACTAACACGGAAATTGAGTATTTCCCCATAACTAATGAAATTGCTCTTTGGGTCACCAGGGCTGCAGAGCTGACCACTGTATCCAGTGAATTTTGGACAAAACTTTCTTTTCAGCTTTGTCCGTAGCTGGCTCTTGGAGGTGCTTTCCCAGGGCGCACCGCTTCAGGCCTTACTTCAAACGCTTCTGTTCTGTACCTACTTGGGGCTCCAGAAGTTTTTTCATTGTACCTTGACCTTGCTTTACTGTACATCTGTGATGCTAACGAGTTAATTTAGGAGAGTCTGGCCTGTCCTTCAAGTTGAGGGTGAAAAGCTGTGAAATAAGTGCCCAGCGTATTAGGAGATGAGAGAGAAAAGATGGATTTAAGAGAGGAAACTTTAAATAGTTTCCAAACAGCTAGGAAAGAGAAAGCAAAATTTTGACAAATAGTGGTTATTTCAATTTGGGGAGAATGAATTTTAGTTGTTTTTTAATGTGTTTACAGCCACTAAATTAGGTAGTGTAGTAAAACTGAGATTTCTAAGCCTCAGAGGTTGATAAGCTTTTTTGTGGTGTGGGGGAGCAGGGAGATGTTTAAACCTGTTTTTTAAAAGGAAATTAAGGTTATTTGATCATGCTATGTGTTAATCCCATCCCTTATAATATTGTCCTTTCATTCTCCAGTTTGGTATGTTTGCCGGGGACATGGCAGCCTCAAGGACACTAGGTTCTTGTGCATGAGATAGGAGAATCACTAGAAGAAACTATACTACTGCTTCCACAAAAGGAAAAGAATTCAGTGAGAATTTAAATCTTATGAATTACCCAAAAATTAATGACAGAAAGAGACCTTTATGAACACTCTTATTATAAGGAAAGTCAATAGATCACCTTAATATACAGCATATATATAATGTACCCTTTATATATAGACTGTTTTTGTGCATTAGCTATGCATTTTTCGTGTGGATTGATCATCTCAGTCTGGTTCCTGAGAGACTGTACAATGGAGGAGAACTATTGTAGATATGGCAACAGATGGAGGCATAGGAATTTGTGTCAGAAAATCTGATTTGTGTCCCTCTCCATGTCTTCTTTGCCACACGGATTCTTGCAGTGTCCCACACTTCACGCTGTAGCATGGCCATGGCAATGGCCCACATTTTAAGCTTCCCTGGAAATTAGAACAGCAGCACAGCTTTTTTTTTTTTTTTTTTTTTTTTTTTTTTAGGTAGACTCTGATATATTACAAGGAGCAAACTTTTACTTATACTGTATGTTAATTATAAAGTAACTGCAAGATACCAATACTTTGAGAAAGAAACTTTGTTGCTTTGGCTGACTGTGTGTTAAATAATAATTCCATTTGTCTCTTTTAATTTGACATCGAAATCTTGGATAACCCTTTTTCCGAAGTGTGGAAATGGCACTCGACCACCTGTCCTTTCTTGAAAGCTCTCTTTCTGATAAAGTGGATAGTGTGTAAACAGATGCAGACATCCTTTAGAGTATTATGCCTGTGGGATCCTAGTGAACATGACATTCATGTGTTTACACTTGGTGAGCTCCGCCCTCTTGCTCTGTACTGTCGTTGTAGGAAGTACAACCGTCCCAGAGGAAATAAGTTCATGGATCTCTTTTCCCTCTCCATTGGTGGAAAGACTGTTGGTAAACTCAGCCACCTCTTCCTTTCAGCAATCAGAATAATGTATCGACTGTTTTTCTTTTTTAATGTGACTGTTTTCTGCTGTCCCCTTCCTTGTTGCTTCTATCCTCCGCATGATGCCCTTTCTCACCTGCTCCGGGAAAGGCTTCTGCCATTCCCCTGAGTTAAAAATGCTTCTGGAAGAGCCTGGCTACTGAAAAGGCCAGCACAGCATGGCCTGTGAGTGAGAAATGCAAGCAGGGAGAGGGAGCTTGTTTCTCAGTGGGAAATCATCATGGCGGTGGTGCTTTGTGCCTTCACTGTCACACAGGAACTAAAACATAAGTTGTTCTAAGCTTGATGCCACAGAGAGGACAGACCGTTCCTTTCCCTCTCCCATTCCTTCATGGTTTCGTCTCTGCCCTGGGGTCTGTTTTCAGGGTTTGACTTCCACACTTTCAACCTAAATGCTGACAGAAATTTGATTTTCTTTCATCAATTTAATATCTTACACTAGCGGGTTGCATCAGCTCTCCATCTCGTTAGCTGGGCATCAGGGCCAGGGTGAGGGAAGAGACAGAGCCAAGTGGTTATGACTGACGGAAGGAAAGATGATGAAGACTTACTATATTGCAGTGCTAGACAGTGTTAGGTAGAATTAGTTATAAAATCTGAATGTCTCTAATTGGAAGGTGTGATAGTGCAGCAGTGTAAACTGGGCTGATTCTCAATGGGCATTGGTGTGCTTGACTCTGTAGCAATGCAGATTATGGAGCTAAGCAGGCAAAAGCTGTTTCTCAGAAGGATTTTTTACCATTACCCAACTGTCTGAGCTGGGTGCCAGAAGGGTCAGTTGAGGGCTAGTGTGACCCAAGAGGAAAGAATGGGAAAGGGTGGCTGGGAAAAGGAGGAGAGGGCACGTGGGACTACAGATTATGCAGACTGTCACACTAACAAAATACCTCAACTACTTCTATAGCTGTAGAAGTTACATAGATGTGCTAATCAGTGAACATCAAGATATTGAGGAATTTGGGGTGTTCCTTTTTTTTTCCTCAATAAGCAGGATTTTGTGGAAAATATGTAACAAAACAGATAAAGGAGGTTTTAATGGGTAGAAGGTACCTAAATGGAGCTTCTGGGAGTCAATATGAAATGTTGTTCTTGGTATTTTCCCAGCAATCATGTTCCCATGGTGATAGGAAAGCACTTGGTGTCTGCCTGTTGTGCTGCGTTTGTATTGGGCAGATGGAGATTGAAATACAGATCTTATACTTCGTGCATAATTAACATTTGCATCTCATTGCTGTGAGATGTTACTGAGGCTAAAAGATTAACAGGATCAGGAGAAAAAAGGATTATTCATTTACAGTACATTATGTTGGGTTAAATGAGACCTTTGTAAAGACTTTGTAAAGAACTGAAAAACCCTTATACAACAGGGAGCAAATAAAGTGCTAACTAAAGGGGATTAGGAGGAAACTTCTCTGATAAGTAGGTTATTCCATGAGTGTCCACTGTGAGGTTCCTTGTAGCTAGTGCTAATCCGTCAGGCAAGTTTTAGATCAGGTGAATCATTTCTTCACAGCAGTTCTTATGACTGTGTAATCATCTGTTATCTGTTGATTTGAATATGGATGTGGGGATGGAAAAATTCCTTAGAGAAGCAGAGTCTTAAATTTAGTTACACACAAAATTCCTTTCCAGAAGAGGGGGTCTCTGGAAGGAAGTAGTTTCTACTGTGATCAAAGTGGCACCCCAGGCCTAGCAAAGAAATAGCAAGGATGATTATTTGCTGTAGGGTTATACAAGGAAGATTAATATGTGAAGAGGAACATCTGGAAGACAAAATCTGTGTTAGGGAGCTCAGTGGTATTCATAGCTGCAGCTACACTGGAGGATGCATGATGTAGAATGGAATGTATCTGTGATTTTTAAGTATGATATCATCATTAAAGACTTCTAGCAAAAATCTGCATAGTAGTATAAAGAACTTAAAAGCAAACGTGATGAACCAACCAGAAAGAAAAGGGACTCTTTACATGACATATGATTCTGTCACTAGTTAGGATAACAAACTAGGAAATTTTAGTAGTCAAAGTGTTTGTTTATTGTATAGGGTAGGCTAGGGGTAGGACAGGTTAACTGTAGACTGAAGCAGTATTCTTAGATTCCAGCTTGCACAGCAAGGTAAAATTTGAGTTGTAGAGGAATTGTGAAGAATGCTTCTTGTAGGGATTTTGAAGCTACGGAGTCCAGTTGTTGACTACTGCAGCTTAATAATCTTCAAGAGGTACACATTTCACACTAGAATATACAAATGCTGATGCCTTATTTTCTTAAGAATTTGAGGGAAATGTTTGTTAAAAATTGAGGAAAATCGAATAATAAATTTGGTGGTGATGGCTCATTTGGATTGTATGTCTTCCTATCTAGTATCTATTCTTCGATCAACAAAAACAGTTTGATGGACAAATAGCTGCCTTTAGTCTGCTATTTGAAATGATGCTATGGATGTTTAAAACTAGACCTGGTGAACTCTTTGCATCACTTTCTCTTGTGGATCAGGCCAAGGGGAGCCCGACTGGAGGTCTCGTTCTCAGTGTCTTTTGCCAGCTTGGGAGACGAGGAGTCCTGGCTAGCTCATGGTCAGGGTGCTTATGTTGTATTGAACCTACAACACGGGACTGGACGTTACTCCTCAATGTGCTGTTTCGGATGACCTGGACTTAACGATGACTGTTCCTCAGCCCTGCTCTTGGCTCACTGTGCTTTCCTGAGAGACTGTTCCTCACCAAGGGGAGCAACGGAGGCACGCAGTAGTGAGACTTGGGAAGCATCATTTCATATCCTGAAGTGGAATTGCAGCATTTACCTTTCTCAGGCTGTTGGAATGCAAGTAGGCAAGGAATTGTTTGGAATAATGCTTTATCTAATGTTCCTGCTTGTATTTAGCAAGCTGGTAAAGTTCAAAACAAGCTAGTTAGCACCTCTGCTGTAAAATGTATGTGCAACTCCCTGCCAGGTGCCACTGATAAAGTGTGAGCATTTCTGGAGATACGATTTCATGAGGCAAAATGAACCATCACAGCAGCTTACTGTGGAAAGAAGCACCACCTCCTCCTCTGGCATCATCTCAGGCAAGTCTAGGAGGAAATGAAGGAGATTTGTGTACACCCTGCTGTTTTTGGTGGCGGTGAGCTACTAGGTTGCCTGAGTAGCTCGTGGACCTGCAGGTTCTTCTGAAACACGTAAGGGAGAACCCACATTATTACACAGCTAGCACATTTTCTGAATTTTTAAACTGTTGTAAACAGCTGTTTACAACAGGTGTTTTTTTCCTCTTGTTAAAGCTTAATGAATTGAGGAGGCGTGACTGAAGATTACCTTTTTGCCCACCAGAAATGGGTAATATGAGTTTTTAACTCTTTAATATCCAGACCACGAGTGAGAATGCCTCTTTGAAACCAGTCTTTGAGTGGCCTTAGGTGTTTCTCCCCAAACAGATAAAATGCTGCTGTTCCCCCCAGTAAATTACTCTCTGGTACCTTCCCAAGAGGGAGGGGCATCCCTGAGGTAATATACTAGCTGGATGTATAAAATTTGCAGGACAAGATAGTCCTCATTCAGCAATCGAAAGGCATCTCTCAGTTGTTGGGATACTTCAGTACATCTGAAGTGACTAAGGAAGCTGCAGAGAAGTGGACAGGGAAATGACTTAAAAAAATGAGCAGATTTATCTCAAAAGCTACTACAGGCTGACTGTGCTATCCTAAGTGACTAAATAATTCTAGGTGCTGAGAGACAACTTGTTTAATAAAAATAATTAAATGTCAATTTGTGTGTTCTTCTTGGGTGTGAGAGAAGGTCTCTTCAGATTAATTTGATGTAAACTCTTTTATTTCTTGTTAAAACTGAAGGGATTTTTTGTAATGTTATTGAAATACTCTTTTTTAATAAGGTATTTGCCTTAGAATGGTGTGCTTCATTGATTGCCAATTTAAAGTTGTACAAAATAAGTAACAATCCATACTAAAGGGGCTAAGGGGAAAAAGAGAAAGAGGAGAGAAAATATTGAGGTTTTTTTTTCCCCCACTCCTGTTTAGAAGGAGTGAAAAATCTGTGTGGTTGTTAATGGAGAGTCAAAATCTGCTGGGCATGTTTTCTTCCTGGACAAGAACTCTTCTGTTTCTGCCAGTGGTCAGGAAGAGTTATGGAAATTTGGTTGAGAATTTTTGCAGAGAATGCAAAAAAAAAAAAAAAAAAAGTTTGAGTTGTAAGTATCAACCTAGGGATCTAAGATTCATCAGTTTTTCTGGGAAATGAAACAGGGTTAGCCAAACACAACGTCTGCTCAACATCTAGTTGAGATTTCGAGTCCACTTTGAGGAGAGCTTGTGTTCTAAAAGGACTTGAGTTGCAGTAAATTACAATCCAAAAATTATTCTTAGAGTGGGGCTGTACCTATGATAACAATCATAATGCTTAAATTATGGATTGCATTGAACCTGCTTGTGCTACCAGGGCATTTGTAACATCAGAAAAGTTGCTAGGAAAAATAAAGATGTTTCCAAGAAGAGTCACAATGGGTTTAGGCTTTGAGAAGCCTATAGGGCTGAATCTGAAATTCAGGCTCTTTGATAAACCAAGTTAGTCACAAGACATAAGGGCACTTGTGTTTAAGGAAACTTCTTTAAGCAGCCAGAGGTGCTTAACAAGATCCAGTTTGTGGAAAGTAATTCTAGGTGTATTCATCTTCAAACTTATCTTTTATTTTTAAAACAGGACTTTACCATTTTGTTAATTTGAGGAGTTAGATATCCATCCCTCGTAGTGCTTTAATAAGGATACCATATTTTTCATAAGTTCTATCAACTAGAAGTCGAGGCTTGAGTAACATGGGAGAACTTAATGGTCCTATTGTTCCCCAAAAACATGGGAGGGAGAAAGATTCCTAATTAATAGACTGACGGATTTCAATAGAAATACCTACACATTATTCTTATCTCTAAGTTTCTTCAGAAATCAAATTTTTCCCATGTTTATGTCACCTTTTTCTCTCTGTTCCCCTTCCACAACTGTTTATAAGCAAATGCCACGTGTAGGCTCAGTTCTGGCGTGACTGAACGGCCTTCAAATTACATATGAGCAATTTTGCTGCGAGTTTCTTCTTAGCATGCATCAGGCATCATAAATGGAAACCACAGTAGAAAGAACAGCTATGACAGAATCAATATTTACTTAAGTATTCTGTATTAAGATTTCCAAAAGTTGCCTAGTTGTTGATACATACGAGCAAAGTGGCATTGTGCGTATGTATATTTGCAATCTCATTCAGAGTGTCTCCTCCTTAACACCTGACACTTAGTCATATAAGTATTAGCTGGTACTGTACTCGAAATTCTTGCAGAAGGACACGTTTGCTTTGGGTGTGAAGTCTCTTGATTTTTTTTCAGCATTTCAGCAATTTTTTTCTCAGAGACTCCAGGCTCTGCTGTACATGTGGCCACCGCAGCTCCTAGTGTAAGCGGGCTGCATCTGCAGTCTGCTATGGAAGTCGCTGCAGACCAAGAGACTTGAATTTTTAATTCCTTGGCTTTCACCAGTTCAAGATGGACCGTTTATGGTATGGCTCTAAAATTATGCCAGGTGTTTAGGGGGGCAGCAATCTATTTTTTCTACAGGATTGTGGGATTTTCTTTCCCAGTGGAGTGTGTTTACAGTCATCATTTCCAACAATAAATGACATGTTTGACTTTCCAGAGGCTGTACCCTGTTAAAGCTGTGTGCATTCTCCTGGTCATTTTAATGTCACCAGCTCAGCTGTTTCTTTGAAGTGCTGCTGATTAGCCCGAAAAGAAATTTGGAAGGGTATGCAGAAAGGGTAGAGAAGGAAATGAAAACTAAAACTACTTAAGCAAATGAGCAGCTTTCAAGTTGGTGATAGATTAAGGATAGTTTTCACAGGTGGAATAGTGGATAAAACTCACTGGTTTGCTATGTCTTATGCATCTTGATGAATGGATAAAATTGTAGCTAACTTCTAGTGTACGCATTGGCCTGCTCCAGCTTTCTTATATTTCCTGTTTTTATATATAAATGTCTCTTCTCATATGAGAGTGCTCCCATAGGGGTGGCCTCTTTTGTGGTGTTAGAGTCTTCATGAGCGTGCATCAGCCACTTGCCTCACGCTCCTTGCAAACCAAGGCTTGGCATGCAGGTAAACCACGGACAAGGACAGGTAGTTTGGAAAGTCCTCACGAAGGCTGCAGGTTGTAGAAAAAAGGCATTAGGGATCATATAGTGAAGGGGAAGCAGAATAGATCCAGATCCACAGGAGGGAAAAATCCACTGGGAACAATTTAATATTTAAAAAAAAAAATCCTCTCCTATGGGAAGTCGCCAAGTTGTGATTTGTGGGAGGAAGAATTGAAGCAGTATTTTATGTACCCGCTGTGTTATTTCCTTCCCCAGGCAACAGCTTTTGGTTGCTGCTTTCTCTCTAGCCCCAGATATTGAGTAGAGTGCGCAGGTCCTTTTGCTTAAGTCTGTAGGGCTGCGCTCACTTGAATGCACAGTCTGAGTGCAGATGTCCTGTTTGTCCTCCTGATAAAGGAGAAGCAGGAAAGGTGCGGTCTGATGTTGCCTGCCTGGTTGCATGGCCCACAGGTGTGTACGTGTGGCCAGTTCGTGCACCTGCACTTCTGCATGAGCCCTAGTGCCTTCTGCTTGCCCTTCAGACTGTGGATAGGGAAGGGGTGCAGGGAGAGGCTGGGATGGGATGGGATGGAATGGAAGCGTGGACAAGGGTGAAAGCAGAGTTGCATGGACAGGATGCAGGAGTGGACACAAATGGAAGGTGGGTTGTGTGTTTGAAGGTCAGAAACACAAGGTAGTACTCATACGTAATGAACTGTATCCCATTTGGCCACACACTGGGTAGGTGTATTTTTAGAATAAGATTCAGAAAGCTGATACAGAAAGAAGATAATTAAATGAAGAAATACTGAAAGCACTTGCAGGAGGTTCTGCCTGGTGGAAGTCTTACAGCTTGGCCAGAAGGATTTCTATTTTGACTTTTTTCCTGCTGTGTATTCTTGGTTACAATTTACAGATTGCTAGGCATTTCCTAAATCGTATAGTGTTTTTAAACTTCAGCATCTTACAATAGAAGTGAAAAGCTATTTCCTTAGCAGCCATTGCCTCCTGTTCTGTAAATAACATATCCATTTTACGCACTGTGCAACTGCTGAACTAGCAGTATATCCTGAGTTTTATTTTGCTGCATTAGTCAAGGGAAAATGGATGTGCTTTTTAGTAGATATTTCTTTTAAAAGATGCCATAATTGGTGTTTTACTCACCAGTGTTTAAACTCTGCAGCCAATGTGAAGCAGATACAACCTCCTTCTTGTGGCCAGCTGTGCAAGTTGCTATGGGAACTCGGTGGGGACTATCTGCAGATTAGGGCTCTGGGGACCACACCTGGCTCATTTGCATTCAATTTAAGTTGGGGAAAATTCAAAAGAAGAGAAGAGGAGCGTAGACTAGCCAGTAGGCAGTCAAAAAGTGCTCGTCATTCTGAGACTGACACGTTGGACAGAAAAGCTGCTCCTATTCAAGGTCCTTGCAGGCTCATACAGGGTTCTGAATTTTGTAGCCTTCTCCATGCATTTTGCTGGTGTTGTGAGGCTGACTGGGACTGCCATGTCACACCTTCTGTCATATTATTGCCTCTCCTCTAGTAATCCCAGCAAAGTTGATAACTTTTCTTTGCTTTTTTAATAGGCTAATTCTCAGTGGTGGTGAGGGATTGGTGAGGCAACGTGGAATACAGATCATTCTTTTAAAAAGGAATATTTGTGCAGCTCAGTGCAATATTAAAATGCCTGTGTAATAGTGAATGTTGCTGGAGAGCTTAGGCTGCGTTTTTCTAACTATCAAATCTCTCTTCTTTGAGCAGTGACAGTGGTGGCTGCTCCTGAGGTGGCCGTGGAGCCAGTTGCATTTAGGCAGGCAGCACTACGGCTCTCTGCATGGCTGAGTGATGCTGGCGGCTGTGGCGTCCTGGCACCTGAGCACTTTGCTGCATTCCTGCCCCTTCGTTCTTGCTCCGTCAGTTTGCCAATGACTAAAGCTGGGCCAAGATGAGAGTGAGCCCTGCCTGCTGATTTGTGCCTGGTGCTGTTTCCTCCTCTGGTTTCACTTTTCACCTGCTGTTTTCATACCACAGTGCTGACAAACCGCTTTGGTACCTTTCTGCAGGTGTGTTTTCCTGGAAGTTTTAAAATGTTTTCCAAATAATTGGCTAAGAGGTTTGAGGAATCTGAGATAACTGCAGTATTTTTAAAACTCAACTGGTTAATGGGTGACTGTGCACCCTTCTGTGCTGCTTTAGTGTTGCCAGCTCTAAGAGAGTTTCCTTCTTCTACAGACTTTTTCAGCCTTAGAGCCTCTGGGGAACAACATGAGGTCTTTGTTGGACATTTAGAAGGTGTATTTTTTCTGCTTAATTTCTCTAGTTTTATCTGTTAATTTGCCATAGAGTTATTAGTACTTATGTTGACCTCCTGCCCTAAAGAATTCCTTGAATTTTGGGGGTAGTACTCTATAAAACAGGACCTGCTGCTACAATACAGCTGTTGCTCTATTTCTTTGTCTGATAGTTTATTTTCTCTACTCCTCATTTTCTGTTTTCAAAAACTTTTGGTTCTCATCTCCTCTTTGATGCAGCTGATGAAAAATAAGTGGTTTAACAGTTAAGTCTTGCAGTGTAGGAATCAAGTTTCCATTTTCAAACAAGAACTTGGTATATGGGATTCCTGAGTACCAGGAATCAAGAAGAGTGCAACTCGGAAGTCGAACTGGAGGGTTATGAGCAAATATAATAGCTGATAATAATTGTTAGCATTTGGACAGAGAGTCAGTGTCCCAAAGAGCAAATAGTAGCTATCAGATTTTGAAGTTTTTCTAGTTGCCAAAAAAAAAAAAAAAGGCAATTTGCTTAAATTTAGCTTTGTGTTAAGAGTTTTGTGTTAAAAGAACTTCTAAACTGGAATGTTTCTAATTTAAAAGTAATATTTACTTTCCAGATTTGGAATACGTGCCTCTTGTCGCCTAAATCACGTGCCAGAGGGCATGATGCGGCTCCGTGACAGAAGTGGGCTTCGCTGCTGGTCAGCAGAGGGGCTAAGATGCTGCTGGGGCAGTCTCGGCTGGCCCCCATTGCATGTTCTTGCCTGCCTGCTCCAACAGCACCAGCATTTCTCCTCTTGGATTAAGGAACGGTTTGAGATTAAGATTTTCCCCTTGCATTGACTAGTTTTAATGCGGATTGATTCTACCGCGTGATTCTCTCGGTGGTGGCCAAGAGCAGAGTTGTGGCCGTGAGGCCAGGCAGGGCTGCAGCAACCTGAGCCGGTGTTGGATTTTGCTGGCTGAGTGTTCGTGACCTGTGGTTATTCCCATGGGAATAAATGTCCTGCTCTGACTTGCTGTTTTCCCTGTGGAATCAACATGATAGCATGCATTCAACTTGTGTCTTACTGCAGACATTGTCAACTAAGAATTAAAATATTTGTGGACAGCTTTTTTTTTCTCTTTTTTCTATTTTAAGTTTTTGATAGCCTTTTTGTCTTAATATTTTTAGCTGGTTTCTTCCCCCTGTCCCTGCAATGTGGGCCTAGCTCATGAATTCGTTTGGAGATAGTTCTGTACCTGTTATAGCAGCACTTCCAGTCTAGCCAAGCCCAGAAAGGAGGGCAGCGCAGAATTTCCCTCCGCTCTGGCTCATTTGGGAAGTGCGCATGACACTGCTGTCTGCAGCAGCATATGTCTGTGTGTGCGGAGGGGAAACGTGCGCACGTTGTCCTCACTGGCCTGCTGCAAAAGCAGCTGCAGGTGGTAGTGCTGCTGCCTGCCCCAGGCTGTGCAGCAAGAAGAACCGCCCGGGCGGGTAGTTCCTGGGAAAAGCAGTTCCATGCCTTATCTGCTCTGGCAGCGGCAGGGTCGCTCAGATGGACAATCTGTGCTGGTGAGCATTTCCTGGAAAAGTTCACGTGTATAATACCCCATGTGTGTAGGCACACTGAGCTTTTCAGTCTGATGCTTTTTACGTTTTCTAAATTATTGTAAATTAAAGACTCATGTGCTCAGCATTTTTTTTTAAGCTGACTGATAGCAAATGCAATCTTATGTTCGCTTGTGGCCATCCAAAATGATAGATACTTGGATAGTTTTCTTGATGGGTAGAATCAATGTCTGCAGTGTGAATAACTCAGTTTTTTTCTTCAGATCTTGTATCTGGCAATCTTATGTTCAATTTATAACATACAAAGCAGCTTGTCTGGAATTTGGCCTTTTTCCTTTTCTGAGATCAAATAATTTAAGCCTCAGAAAGCAGCATTCTCATGACAGATCTTGTAGTTCCTACAGGTGTTAATAGTGTCTGGATCAGTGTGCTGAGGGCATTAAAGCAATATCCTCCTTCAGATTTGAGATAGCTATTAAGGAAGAGAGAGGAAAAGCAGTTTCTGCAAACAATGACTTTAACAGCAAGGCAACTTCGCAGTTCACACCATAATCTATTGTTTTGCATGTGTGTTTTCTCATTAATTTGTTCGTTAAGTGCTTGGTATTTAGCTCTAGTTGTCATTAGGTCTCTGCTGCGGTTCTTGAGGGCTCCTGCAGAAAGCATAATAAACTTGCACTGGTGACTTTGATTTATGTATTTTGAGAGTGAACTGTAGTATATTTAATGGCAAGTAGTGTGGAGACTCCGGGATTTGAATTGAGCCGAATTGTAGGGTTGTTAAGTCATATACTGAATTAGTCCTCTCTTTGTGGAGACCCTATTCATCAAGCTAGGCTGATAATTACCACTTTATCAAAGTAGAGAAAGGGAGAACGGCACGTTTATATAATGTATTATATTTTCATTTACAGGTAAGCTTAAAAATAATGTTTTTATGTTCTGGGAACTTGTTCTCATTATGAGGCTGGACACGGGGCAGGAAAACGACTGCTTCTGGAATGCTGCTATAGGGATGTTTCATAAAAGCAGTAGATCATACAGATGCTAAGACAAGTGCTGCAGTTAAATATGAGCCTGGCATCAGTAATGCTCCTCTGTGCTCAGGTGTCTGTGTGTCCCTCAAGTATGTGAGTGTGTGTCCCTCCAGAGCAGCCCTTGGTATTTTTAATGTGTTTTGCAATACCAACTTGAAATGAGCACTGTTTATGCCATCTTTCTTGTTTGAGGCAGGCGGGCAGAATAGCAAAGGATGCCCTGGGCTCCATATCACAAATTGTGCCCATTTTCCAAAATTCACATGCAAGCCTCACGCTCTAAGCGGCCGCCATATGTGTGAAAGGAGCGTTCCCAGAAATGTGGCCACTGCAAGAGGCAACCGCTCCGGCGCACGGGCACGGAGCTGCCAGATGCCCACGGGGCCTGGCTTCGCCCACATGCAGGACTTGGCCTTTGGCTGGTGCCCAAGAGCCCTCCTGCTCCTGCATGGCAGCCACTTTGCATGTTCCTGGAGGCCCAGCAGCGTCCTTGTGCTGAGTGTGAGTCCTCGAAGGCTCTTGAGCTGTTTCCTTTTTTCCTGTCAAATCTTCAGAGTTGTGCAGATGCAGTTCCTCAGCCCTCCCCTGTGTTTTGTTGGTGTAATTTCACATCAATCTTCATTTCACAATCCGTTTCCACTACCTTGTCTCCTGCAACACTTCCCTGAGAAGCAATGTGCTGCTTGCAAGTCTTGTAAAAGTAATAAGATAATAAAGCGGGTGTTGGCTAAGCCATACGCATGTGCTCCAGATGTTTCATATTTGTCAGTGTGAAGTATTTCAGCTTTGACAAATGAGTAAATTGAAAGTGAGACCCACATAAATGTGTGTGAATAAAAGCTCAAAAGATTTGTGTTTCCCTTCATATTTTTACATTTAAAAAGTACTTTTAGTGTTTTAAAAAGATTTCTGCACAACCTTGTAACCCTATTTTTATGTGCAAGTTTACTGGGAAGTGAATATGTGTTCTAATGGTTCAAATCCACACCTTGAATGTGGTGGAATCAAAGCACGATTTGCTCCACTTTTATGTTAAATTTTAGTTAAACTAAAAGTAGGTGAGTGCCTTCTTGCATCTATGGAAAAATACTGCTTTATGGTAGATGCAGTGTGCTAGTTAAATAACCCCAATCTGCTGTTCTCAAATACTATGATTTTTTTATTTTTTTTCCCCTGAATCAAGTTCCTCAAGTCAGTCCTTATGACACGCTTGGCATTTAGTGTAAAAATAAAAGCATCTCAAGCCATTATGTGGTAGTGATGAAAACCCTGAAAACATAATGAGTGAAACATGAGCTCTTAAAACAGAAGATGTAAAAAGCCAATGTTTGTTACTCTTCAAAAATATTCCATGATTTCTAAGCAAATGTTATGACTGTTTCATGGATCAAAGTTGTGTTTTTGAACACAAAGGGTTTGCTGTGTTGTAGACTTATTAAACTTGCACTGAATTCGTATCCTTTGCTTCTGAAAAGATAACATTCAATAAAATGGGAAAAAAAACCCCCAAACTTTCATGTGGATCCAAGTCTGATACTTTCTTACATGGTCTAACTTGTAGTCAGTGAGGGGACAGCCAGGCTGTTCAGCTCATATGCCAGAATGACAGCGTTAGCAGGAATTTTAAATAAGGCCCAGTTTGTGACTGTAACTTTGGCTAAAATTGTTGCTGCCTTTTCCTTTCTTTCCTCTCTCTACCATTCATAATCTTTCTTTCCCCCTCTCCCTGTGGTTCCACTCTGCTATAAGTTTGACATGATGACATTTTTCTTACTATCATGGTGATTTTATTAAACTGTAGTTGCTCCAGTTTGTAGTTGCAAGTGGGAATAAGTGTCAGATTTAAACGAACAAAAAACACTGCAACAAAACTCTATACTGGTACGTGAGCTACTTAAGCGTGTCTGTTGTCCTCTACTAATGAGATATTTAGTGCTCCCGTTTAGTCATCCCCATGCTTGATTCTGTTCAAATAAAGAATGAAAGAATTTTAAAGACAATTTATGTAATGGAAAGTTTGAACAATCAGTCATGTTTTGAGTTTGTGAAAGAAGTAAAATTAGATATAGACTAAAATTTCAATTCATAGTAATTCTGTGGTGACCTGTAATTCTAAACCAGGCCAATTTTATTTGACTTTTCCAGAAAACTGCCCTTTGGGTTTCAACGCAACTTAGCAATTTCCAGATAAAATCAATTTTGTTAGACAAGACAAAAGCTGTAGCTAAATTAGAGCTTAGCTGCAGTTTTAACTGCTGTTTGTCCATAATTGCTCTAAGAAGATTGTGCCACCTTCAGTAAGTTTACTTTATTGAAGTATGTGCTGTTTTTTTATAACTCATTGGAGTTCTGTTTGATGAAATTTTTATTAGGTTTCATTTACCTTGTGCGATGAGACTTGGAAATGTCTTGAGTTAAAACATAGGAACTCTGTGTCATGTAAGTTTAGGGCTAGGGCCTGTCTGCTGTTCTTGACCGACATGCTATATAGAAAGCAGTCTTGCCCTGAGTATTTCCACTGAGGGTTCACGGACACAGTGCCAAGTCATGCACTATTTTCAAAGCTTACATGAACCACCTTTTCCATTTTTTTTTTTTCCAGGATAAAATGTAGCAGAGGTGATTATCCTCATGAAGACAGTATAGGGATACGGTGAACAGCACGTGTCGTTTCTTTGCATCAGTCCAACTGTACCTCTTGGAAGTGAAGCGTTGCGTTGGGGGTGCGTTGGGCAGTCTTGCTGCGGGTGTGAGAATGTTTTAAAGGTCACACTTGTCAAGCACAGCTACCTAGTGGCAGAAATTGTTGAGCTGTCATCAAGAGCATGAAGTAAATGACAATTTTCTTATATATGGAAACATGTCTCTATAAGGATGAAGTTTTTTCCACTATAAAGGCATTTGTATGCAATAATGTTGGTAATATTTTTGTCCTTAATTTTACCTTATTTGTAATTGCAAAGAAACAGTTGGATACCATCAAAGACAAGATTTTAAAATATTTTCCCCATAGTTGGTAATAATGATTGCTATTTTTATCATTTACTTTTTTATATATATGTGTGCACATAAGTATATATGACAATGGATAATAATTTTGATTTGACAACATCATACAGATTATGTCCTAACAAATTTGCAGTCTGTGACTTGGGCATAATAAATGACGAGAGAAAAAAAGAAAGAGGAGAAAATAGAGAAGCCACAAAAGCAGGTCTAAATTAGCCAAGGACTGTGTAACCTGAAGGGGGAACCAAAAAGTAAGAAACTTAAAGTGTAGACACTAGAACTGAAAAAAATAGTGGCACACTGGTGGGAGAAACAGCAAAGCAGAAACATTGATTTGAAGTGAGAATATATGGAATAGAATGTAACTATAGGTATTTAGGCAAAAACTTTGCATTTAGACCATAGGGAAGATAAAGTTGTCAAGACTGCACTGCTCACTGGAAGAAAAGGGTTTTTTTTTTCCAGGTTTTTTGGTTTTATTTTGGATTTTTTTTTTGTTTTTTATTTTATGGATTTATTTTGATAAGCATAGGTTAATATGAGTTTGCATTTCAAATGTATCTTTGTGTGGGAGTTGGTATTTGTACAAAAAAAGCTGATTGACACAATCGGGACTAGTAAGTAAATGTCTCTTTCCTTGTTAGCTGTCAAGCTGGTGTTGATGTTATGGATGACGACCAGCACCGTGGTGTCACCAGAACATTCGCTAACACTGCTTCAGGGACATCCGTCCCTGGCCTTTATTTGCTGTTTGCTTATTCTGGTATTTGTTAAATCATCCGTCACTACACATGCCTGCTTTTAACGGTCACTTCCTGCATTCATCTGCATCTGATACTGCACCTGTGTTCAGCCGGCTGGACGGCTGTGCAGGATCCCAGCGGTGACACCGCTGTCATCCTGCCCTGTTACCAGCCTACTGAGAGCTCAGCCGATATAACACCGGTGCTCACCTTGGGAAGCACTTGCCTTGCTGTGCTGCTTGTGTCCACACTCTGCTGGTGGAGCACCACAGAGGCATGTGCAGAACAGTGCAGCTGCCTGTAGGGCTCTGCACCATGGATGGCCGTGTACCTCGGGGATCTTAATAGGACACGCGAACAAGTAGAAAACCAAGGAGAAAACACGGTGTTAGGGCAGCTTCTTCAGCATACAGCTGAGTCTCTGCAGTTAGCAACACCTTGCCTTCTTACCATCTTTTCAAGTGTAGATCATTCATGTTAAATATATAGTGGGGAACATCTTGTGTTAAGCAGAGATATAAACCCGAACAGAAGAAGAGGTCAAGCATGGAAATAAATTTCAGTCAGTATCAGATGACTGAGAAGTCCCTTCTGTCTTGCTCCCTCTCTTGTTTGGAAGAATGGTGCTTGAATTCACTTCAGGAGGAGAGAGGTACAGCTATCTTAAAAGATCATTATTTTATTCCCATTAAAATCTGTAAACGAGTGGCCCAAATCCTGTAGTCCTCAGCATTGATCATCACATTTTCTGTGGATGATAATGTCAAATGTTGTGGTGTGCATCTTACACTTACTCATGTATCAATGCCCCTGCTACTTTGGGAGCTGGAATTTGAATGGTAAACAAAGCATTTAAAATGATTTATTCTAGGGTTATAGTTCTTCAGTATGTTTAATTCTATGCACTGCTTTAGGAAAGGGGCATTAATGCCGCCTTAGACTAAAACTAACACCTCTTTCTTATCCTCCAGTCTGTTGCGTGGTCCAATATCAAGTGTGCTGGTTACTCAAAGGTGGTTCAAAGATGCAACCTGGGTACAAAAATGTCACTTTAAAAATTCCCAGCTCTGTAGTAAGTTTTATTTAACTGTTTTGTGTGCACTTGTGGAAGAGGTTGATAGTGGGCAAAGTTTCATGTGTGTGTGTGGTGCTTTCCACCTGGGAAGTTTAAAACTAAATCCATCCTGATTAGTGAGTATTGAGTGCTACACAATACTTGACATAGGCACTGCTACAACTTGGCAATTGCAAAGGGATTAGCAGGTGATGAACGGCCAAGCTCTTTAAGAGACTTGTGCCCCTTCCTTACCAGAATGTTACCCTCCTCAGTGACCAGTACCATCTTGTGACAGTTCGTGTTTGAATGTGGAAAAGTCCACCCAGATGTGTGAGCGCTGATCTGACAGCTCTGCATTCAGCTTCTACCTTGCTAATTGTTTTCTTGGGCTTATTTGGATTGTGTAGAAAGCTTTTTTTTTTTTTTTTTTTTTTTTTTCCCCTTTTTTTCTTTTTTCTTCCAAATCCCCTTTATTACTGAAGTTATTGTTGCCAGCAGGAATAAGATTAAAGGTGCTTAAGTCTGTAGAGTTGTTTCTAATTTGTACGTGTCATTTCGGTGGCATTTGAACAGAACTCTGTCTCCTTCCCCTCGCTGCTCCCCTGTGGTACTGTGCTTGAGTTAGGGCTGGGAAGCCAAGCTATTGGAAGAAATTTCATTTTGTTCCCTAATTATTATGCTGGCACTTGGGAGATAATTTTTCCCTTCATGCACTGCCAATTAATATGCAAATGAGCTGATAAATATTTATACCACAATTTAAATTATGCAGGGAGCGCTTTCAGTGTACTCTGCAAATGAATTGTTCATGGACTTCAAAGTGCTGGCTGCTGTGCTAACGAGGGGAGATTTGCATAAGGCCCTAATCAGGCGCATACTGATTAAGCTTCATTATGGAAACTGCCAGCTGCAATCTTTGTTTCTATTTTATTACAAAAAGGGGAACTTTTCACGCTTCAGTCGCCTTGACAATGTCAGACACAGCTAGTAGGAGAGACTAAAACTCCACCGAGCAACTGAAGTTTCCCTCTTCAGTTGAAGATTGCTATGGTGTAACTGAAGTTGTGTTTCTTCCCCCACCTCCCCACTCCCTGGCTTGTTCGCTTGAGAGCAGTAGCGTAGGTTTGATAGGGATTGTCATCCTCCCTTTCCTTGGACTACCTGAACCTGTAGAGGATCCCACAGCAATGCTGGACTGCAGCGACTACGTTCTAGGTGGGTACCAGCTCAGCTCTTTCTTGTAAGTGTTTAATATGGAAATAGAGGGTGTGAGGCTGACTATGCATCGACGCGTAATCACATATGCAGAGGCTGGAGAGGGCACGGGGAAGGCTCAAGCTCACCGCTGAATCGGCAGCAATAACCCCCCATGCGGATATAGCTAATAAGGGAAATGCATGTGTTCTCCCTTCATTTCCGAGCCAGGAGGATTCTTTTCCTTTACACAGGAAAAGATATTTGCTCTTAGGCTTGGGTGGCATTAATACAGACCTCTCATGTTTAGGATTTCAATCAGAGAAGCTTTTGCCTTGTAAAAAAACACTGAGGCTGAGGACTTGCCTCGCATGTCCATGCCTTCTGAATATTAAAACATTAAAAAAAATAGGAGAGTGAGTCCCAGTCTCAAAGAATTTACTTTTTTTTTTTCCCTATTCCCCAGCAGACACTGGGGCACTGACAGACATTATGTCAGTGTATTTTTAAGGTAATAGCAAGGTTCTTCATGCGTAATAGAAAATAAGGTGGAGTCCACAGTGGTTGCCATTGATACCATTGCAAGCTGTGCCTAAGGTTACTGGGATAAGGTGTTTGCAGGGCTGCAATACCATTAGGGCTGCAGGACAGACAAGCTTTAATTTCTTCTTTGTGTAATTTTTATTTATAATAATTGATTATCCCAATTTGGCAGATGTGTTTTTTTTCAAAGCTCTTTTCCCAAAGCTCACCATAAAGAACTCTTTTCTTTCTTCTGATTCCATTATAAAAGGTCACAGATGATTGAAGACAGTGCGCTTTAAAGCAGACATCCAAAATTATTTTCTAAACTTGAAGTGGTTCTCTGAAAATGAATTCCTACTGTAAACTTCCAAGTGATTTACTGAGTGTTTAGTATCTTTTCACTCATGCTGAATTTTTGCTGGTCCAAGTGAATCAGCAAGTCACTTGTGCTGGTTCTGATGGAATATAAGGCAGTTTCACAGTAATGGGTGAAAGGAAACAGTTAATGAAATTCTGCATTTAGATTTTTCTGTGTTTTACTAGATAGGCACAATTCCTAATACTATAGGTTTGTCCAGGATCTGCTTTTTATTTCTTCTGAATGCCTTTTGAGACGTTACTTAGGGACTGTGAAAGCCTGGCACAGGGCTGCCTCGTGTCATGCTGCTCCGCTAGCAGAGTAGCAGCACTGAATGTATTTGCTCCTGAGAGTTTGATTTCAATCATGCACCTGCTGCTTTCGATCCTTCCTTCTGTGAAGTTTGTTTTTAGATAATGTTGGCAGAAACTTGTAGCCCAGGGCCTTTATTTAAAAAACCAGAAAGGTCTAAAAGGGGGGAGGGGGTGGTGGAGAGAGATGAGGGCATTAAGACTTTCTTTAGCCTACTTCATTTGTTTTTTCTTTTAATTTATTCATTATTCAGGTTGTTATTTTATTCTAGTCAGAAAGCTTAGGAGCTTTGTGACCATGAACTTTAAACCAAATCATCTTTGTTTTATTAGCTGTACAATTAATCTGTGGGTTCTACATCCTGCAGGTATGTGTGTATTTTGCCGGTAGCAGTTTTGTGCTTCAGATGTATGTCATAGTATGTGCTGGGGAAATAGCAACATTGGTCTTCATGTTTTCCATGCAGAAAGCCCACAGACTGAACCAGAAATAGTCAGCTGGTGAAGTAATGGATGCCTGCCTTAGCTTGAACCTCAGCGGTGCTAAAATGATGCTTCTTCCTCAGACTTGCTGCTTTTTTTCTAGTAGTGGTTTCATCTGTGTCAAAGATGAATCCTCATAATAAAACATGATTTAGCCACGCTTCTTCTATTTGAGTAAATTTTATGTGCGTGTCTTATACTAGCAAACACCAAAAACCTTTTAAAAAGGGTTTGCTTTGCAGTATAGCCTGAGAGAAAACCATTTCTGGGTTGCATTATGCAAAGGGGTCTGTACAACCGTAACTTTGTCCGGAGTGAACTTGCTGCTCATGCAAAAGGTGCTTTCTAACCACTCGCCCTTTGAGCCCCCGTGTGTGTAGGGAATATTTGCGGCGTGCCCTGGAGCGCTGAGCATGGGACAGTCATGTCCCCTGCAGGGTTGCCCGCTTCAGCTACCACGAGGAGTGTCCTGCACAGTGGCTCCAGGGCTTCGTTTTCTGCAGCAAACAAGCACAGGAGGCCCAGCCTTGTTTTTCCCTTGCGAGAGCTTCCAAAGGTTGGTCAGTGAGTGGGTCCCATGCTCCTGAGAGGTCATCCTTGGAACCTGTGCTCTTCCCTCCTGTCGTCAACCCTGTCAGGGGCTCTCCTTGTCCTGCTTGCGGAGGATATATTTGAGAGCAAAAGTTAGCTGTTTTCCACCAAATACATATATATATATATGTGTGTGTGTATATATATATGTGTGTGCATATATATATATATATATATGCACACACATATATTTATACATATGTGTAAATATATATGAATGACATTTAGGCTCTTTTTTGTTGGATGAACACTTTTCATTTGGGGTCCAAAGAGAAGTCTGCCCATTAACTTTTCTCTGAACCCAAACTAATTTCAGTAGCCAGCTGTGCATCAAGGAACAAATTAATGCTGTCTGTCAAATGAATGTTGCCTACAATCAATGTAAATAAATGTGCAATACCCTTACCACAACGAGGAATGCACAACTGCTACACAGAAATATATATAGTTTAAATTTGTTTTACATACAGATGCAACAGCAAGGAGTAGCAGCCAGAATAACCTATGTCTTGTGTAGCCAGTATCCCCCTGTTCTCTCCTTTTAGAGCTTTTATCATACAAACCAAATATGAAAAAATGATGACAATAAGGAGTTAGGAGGTAATAGTTTCTATAGCTGCAGCCTTAAGAGAGCTCCTTGAGGATATGGTGAACACTCATCTGGAATCCTCTAAGCAGATCTCATGGGGAACAGGGCAAAACTGCCAGCCCTCTGCTGAATGTGGGTCAGGAGCACTGCTAGTCTCCTCCTGCTCCTGCTTGTAAAAGCAATGTAGCACATCTGCCTTTGTATGGAGAGAGCAACACTGACGGAGACATGTTTCAAGCCCATTCAGATATCTTTTAGATGTGGCTAACATTCAGAAGTTTGCTCAGAGTCACAGGAACTTCTTGAGACTTGTGGAGACTCTGAAGAAGCCAATTAAGTTCTTAGGGAAAGATTCTCATTTGTCCTCTGGATTTTCCAAGTCTCTGCTTGGCTCAGCTCAATATTTGTTTATAGGGAAAATTGTTACTTTTACAAATATTGGTACATCTTAAATTGATTTTCCTTAGAGCACACTGAAGTTCTAAATTTAATGTGCTTTCTATTTTTTTCTCTTTTTCTACTTCTTGCTCCCAAAGTTCAACGTGACTTGCTTGTCATTCGGGCATTAACTGCTTCATTCCTTGCATTTTGATCATGCCGGTGTTACCTTTCCCTGACTCTGATGTCCTTAGGATGGCACCAGTTTTTAGCTGTTCTATACCCTGCCAAACAGTGAAAGATCTGGGAATCCTTGGGAGTATTTGGGGAAAAGATACAGCAGTTAACACAGTTACTGTATTCCTTTTCCACACTCTGGGATTTTGGACATTACTGCCTTGCTGGAAGCAGGTGATGTCAGTGATATTAAATATGCCTGGTAAGAAAATATCCTGTACTGAAAGGTTCGCTCTTAGGTGATTGAGCTTCCCTTTAACTGGTTATGGGAATGGCTTCAAGGATTTGCTTATACCTTGTTTTATCAATTGGTCTGTCTTCAGATTCTTCTTCTAGTCGTGGTTTGTGATAATGTGCTGCACTGTGGTTGATATAGAGGAAAGAGGAGGTAATAAGCTGGAGAGCTGATGCTGTGCAGGGAACAGCTGTATAGATTCCTATGTAAGGAAACCATATTCTCTGCCTGCCATCTGGAGAGACCCTCTGCACTGCACTATATTCAGCTGACAAGCTTTGAAACTGAGGGCAGACTTTTCAATAGATTCATTCAGAGGGACTGGGAAGAGCAAATGGGCAAAACCTTAGATTTTAAAAATATGTAGGAAATATCAACTAACTTAACATCAGTGACATTCCTGTAAAATAAAAATTTAGAATTAGATAATGGCATCTTAAATTAAAACAACTGCATTTCCTTTTCTTGTAGAAAATTAATGTAGGCCATAGTGGTCTGGCGTAATGTTTTGGAGTCTTTATCATTTCTTTTCTTTTATGACTACACTGAAAATTAGTAAATTGTACTTTTCTTTGCTCTGCAACATTCTGAGTTTTAGTCCCTTGGCACCATGTTTTCACATATGTGGACAATGACATACCTAGTTTGAAACAGCATTTAACTGGAAAATTCTGGGTTTTGTTCTGCATCTGGGACATACTTTTTGTTGTAGAGTAAGATGAGTTAGGATAAAGTAGGTATCAGATTTTTGGTGTGCTCTCTGTTCTTTACTTTTTGAACAAGAACATATCAATAGGTGTGAGGGGGGTTATGTGTTTTGTTTTCTCTGTTACTTTATATCTTTCACTTCTGTTTTAATGCAGACTCAAGAATGAACAATCCGTCAGAAACCAGTAAACCATCAATGGAGAGTGGGGATGGGAACACAGGTAAGAAATGATGTCTCGGAGCGTGGATATTTTCTGGTGGAATTGAATGGGTGTGAAAAGCAAAATTTCTTCACCAATTTGCAAGGTTTTGTTTTGTTTAAGACTTGAATGCTGCTTGTCACAATATGCTGAAAACAGATCATTAACCCTAGTGTACCCAGAACGCATCATCATCAGTATGTACATGCTAGTCCTCATCCCTCCGTTCTCCCCATCTTCAAATATTTTTGACAGTGTGGAAAGCCCGGTGGGTGCTGCTCTCCATAAAGCCATCTCGTCCTTTCCTTTCAGAACCCACCTTCAGCTGCCTCTAATGTTGGCACTTTCTTTTGGGCGTGAAATTTTCCATGGTGGATGTGGGCCATTGGCTGATCTTGTTTCCATTTTAGACTTCATTCAAGCTATCGCAGCAGTTCTCAAGAACAAGGCAAAGGGAGAAAGCACCATTTCTCAACGCTAAGAAATGTTAGTGACCTTTTCTGTAACGTCTTCATATGTTGGAATAGAAACTTGAAATTTGGCAGAGAAAGTAATTGTGTTGCACCTTTTGGCACATCCTTAAGATGTGGCTGAGCTTTATAAACCCTTGAGAAGCTTTCAAAGGCACCGTCATCACGGTGGCTCAGCCACTTGACTTTATTCATTTCTGGGGGTCATTTAAGGTTCATTTTCAAAACAAGAAAAATGACAACTTGGAAAAGACAGTAAAATCTCCTTAGAGCTCAGGATACTCTTTGAGCAGAGAACTTGTTCTTATTGCTTTGAGAGAGTCCTAGCTTCCTTCCATGAGAAAAATATTTTTGTCTCATCTTGCTCGGTAATAAGAGTTTTCTGTTATTTTTGACTTGGGAAAATATGATGAAATTAACAATTTATTGCATTTTGTGCTGTTACCTCCTCATTCTGTTTGCAAGGCTCTGCAGCTAACGGCAACTGACTGTTTCCAATACTGGTCCAAGAGGTTGGATGTTTCTGCCAATAGAGGGAGTCAGTCAAAATGAATTCAGCGCACTTATCAATATGTTTTTTATTATTGGCATCTCAGTTTTTCTAATTTCAGTTGTGTTGGTAATACAGGGGCATCAGTCCTTTCTTGTACAAAATGATTTATGATGAATTTAATGCTCTTTTACGATGATACAAAACCGTTATTTTCAAAAATGTGCATGCTGTAAATATTTCATAGTCGTAGATAGCATCAAGAGACGAATGGCTTTAAATTTCCCTTTTCTATAGAGCCATTGTAATTAGAGGCAGACTATGAGGAAAAATATAGGATTCCTACTTATTTTGAGTGCAGTTCCCTGCATATGCTTTCTCAGAGGAGTGCATCCCTGATACATGTCCTCAAATGCAACTTTAACTAGCAGTTTTGCCTAAATTAAACTCTTAACGAGGAAGGCTTAGTTTATTTTTAGGTAGCTCATTATGACATAAGTATTCACTCTGCTTTTGTTGCTGTGCTGTCGTGAGGCAAATAGATCACCAGCATAAAGACAGTGGTAACAATATAAAGAAATTGCTGGATTATAAAGCTGCACATAGGTGCTTTTGTCACAACAGGGGACACAGTGTCTGTGGTTTTTATATTCTAATATTAAGGCTGCTTTATTACACACGTTTGATTACTCTCTTAAGGGCATTTGTTTGGAGCTTTTGCAAACGCTGCCGCTGTAATTTAAATGTTCCTAGTCATTCATTTGAGACTTTATTGAATTTTTACATGATACAAACTAAAAGAATCTAGAATGTTTGAGGTCCCTTGGTTCTGCAGTCTTTATTTTGCTTTTACATGTAGCACTCATAAATCATTGCAAGTAGTGATTAATACTACTTTTGATGTTCTTTGGAATCTCAAACATCAGTTACCTGAGTAAACTGGTAGATTTTTAAACCCTGAAAGGAATATTCATGAAATATAATTTCACTTTTTAGGTGACCAGGGTACCTAAATTAGGGCTCCAGATTCTGTGTATACAACTGCGTTTTGCTTAAATGCTCTGGGGCAGGAAGTGCTATTGATTGATTAGGAGGTTAAATGCATGCAGATAAATTTGATAACTCTGAGTTCCTATTTTCATAACTTTTTGATAAGTCCACCGATTTCGCGGTGATGTTTGTAACAAGTCACTTGAGTCTCATGTTTGAGTACTGCTGGTCTATCTATTAATCCTCAGTGGATGTTGTTTGAGTCATTGCTGTTTCAAACCTCTAGTAAGCTGATGAGACTTGACAATTTCAGGAGAAATTACTATCATGCATGAAATTTGCATCTGGCAGAGCTAGTGTCTTCAGGAAAAATATGATTGCCACTGGTAAAGATGACTTAAATCAGAAGTTCTGTGAGTTAATAACTAATTTTCATGGAAATTAGCAAATCAGGTTTCTGTGCTTCTAACATTGACTATTTAGAAACCATGAATAGATTAGTTGCAATGAAATGCTTGAAACAAATTTTTACTTTTGATTTTTTTTGCTAATTTTATTCTCCTTTGGGCATCTGAAAAAGTAACTTGTGTTTCAGATTAAAAAAAAAAAAAAGCCTTGTTCTGGCTAACTGTTTTGATAACATAATTTGAGGGACCAGTATCTTAGAACTGCGTAAATCTTTTCAGTCTTTGGTTTTGTCTAGACAGGCCACTTAGTATCTCCTGCAAAAGGGAAGGAAAAGCAAGACTGAGTGTCCTACTCAGCAGTAAACTGATAGTCTTTCTTCTTCCTTACTGAGATAAGAGCATTTTCAAAACCTGTTCAACCTTTTATTCTTTTCTGTTTAATGACTGTTACTTCTTTGATGACGTCAGATGCAGTACTCTATCAGACTTTGTGCTGTTGGCTGCTTGTCTTTGGGCCCTGAGCTAAGTTAATTCATCGAACTTATCTGGCAAAGACCTAACTTGCCCACGACGAAGAGGGAACAGTTCATATGAGTGGTTCTCTCTTTAAGTTAGCAAGACGAATTACCTTACTGCAGGATCTGTGAAGTATCAGAGGAGGAGGAACAGGGGCAACACACTTGGGAGCAAGAAGAGTGAAGAGATGAGACCCCACTTTCACTTCTTTTGGGTGCTGATGACCTGTTAGGTCTGCTCTAGCCATTCTGTGGGAGCTGGAATTGCGATGGAAAAAAAATATGAGTACCTGTGACCATTAAGAAGGCACTTGCCTTAGCCTTAATCCTCATGTCTGTATATTTTACTCTTAACTTGAGCAGAAATGGCATCGTGCTCATTTTGTCCCTTAGTGTGCTCACCTCCCTCTGGGCACTCCCTCCTCCAGTGGCCTTCTCTAACATGTTGGCCTCCACGGGAGGAGTGCCATGTCCTTCCGTGTTTTCACCACCCTTCTTCAACAGATAGATGTAAGCATTAAAACAAGGATGTGTAGTAGTGTTCCTTCTAAAACTAAGGCTGCATGCGAAGGAGAAGGGGCGCTGCTTTCCGGTACCAAAAAACCTAAGATGCAAAACAGAAAGTGAACAGGAGACATGGAGGGCTTTTTGTTTGACTTCAGGGTATTGTAAAGTGATGGTTGGGGAGAGAGTGTTGATGCTTCAAGAATCAATTTGAAGGGTGTGTTACTTTCTCTCAGCATTTGTCCAGGCTGGTCTTCGCGCCAGTGGAGATGTTAGCAAAGGCTTGGAACTCTGTTCAAAACTGTTGCCCCCAACAGACTTGGGTCACGTTTGTACCTGAACAGTCAAGGAAAGTGCTAACTGGGCTATTTCTGTATGAGGGCACAGCAATGCTCTTCTCATATGGTATCGCAATTTGGTGCTATTTGAAAGACAGCTAGCTAGACTGGCTTCACTTAGTTACTTGAGATTATGTTTCCAGCTAGTTTTCTCAGAAAAGAAAAGTTTGGCTTATTGGCTTCAGTAGGGAGGTCGTGTTCCTGACTGCAGGTGCAAAAAAGCGCCTACCAAGCATTCACATAAATAAGCAGGGGTAGATTGTTTTCTTTTAATTACAGTTTAGCAGTTTCTCAGGAATGACTTTTATATCCTTAGCCTACCATCTTCCTGTTCTCTTTGGACTTCTGCGTGGACAGGGTTCTGGACTTTGCTGGAAAAAATGAAAGTAGGTGAGACCCTCTTTCCAGCAGATCTGCTCTTTCCAGCAGATCTTCTCTACTGCTTATTTTTGAGAAATGCGTTCAGGTTGCATTTGTCTTATTCAGGCCAGTGACAGTCATTCTATTCAATTTGGAGAAGGTGGTGAAAAATTGAAGATTGATTCCCCACCACTACCACCATCCCAAAACAAAGGACTATCAAATACATCAAAGGACTATCTTCAGTACATCTTATGTAGGTGCTGGAAAGCTTGACTATATCTGCATTTAATTGAATGGTGATGCCATCTTTGAAATATTGTATCTCTGTAAGCTATAGATCAAACCAATTGTGTAAAATATTAGTGGATCCTGTATCTTACTAGTAAAATTTTATGCCTTCTTGGCTTTAGAGAGGTTTTGAAGGAAGTGGATAACCTAGATATGTGCTCAGAAAAATGTAGATGATGTAGTGAATGTTGAAGTAGGACTTAGTTGAACATTTGTCCATAGGCATTGAACAAAAATCTGATTGTCATTAGGGAATAAACATGCAAGTCTAAATCTATTTTTACTTTTTATTTTAATCACTCCTTTTTAAGATGGCCTAATTTGTTCTAGGAATTCCACACAGCTTTATAAATTGGAAATATCCCATGTTATTGTTAGCCTCTATAGGTCGTAATAATACCTAACTTAGAAGAACAGTTGTTGCTAATATTGATTTTTATTATTTCCACACAGAGTGATTCTTAAAAGCTTATGGTTATAGCTTCCCGTGGCAGAAGAGAATTCTGTGATAGTTTCTTGAGAAAAAATATTCCCATCTTTTTTCATAACCAGACGATTTGGGGTAGTTTGGGTGCTTTCATGTCTGTTGAACCCTTTAGGGCTTCCTATAGGAGGAAGAAAAAAATGTAATAAAATAATCTCTTTGTAGTTATTTCAAAGTGGATGAGAACAAAAGCAAGAACAGTCACTTATTTTATATAATAAGAGCTCTGCACAAATGTTCATGAAAATGCTGAGGTGGCTTATCAAGACAGCAGAATTTTGGCCCATAACCGTTACATACATACAGTACTTCTGTCTTGTTCGAATATTCTTTTCTCTGTCCTTAAAAGTAGTCCTATTGACTACTTTTGAACTTAATTTTGTCACTTTCTGAGCTTCAAAATGGCCTTCAGCTCTTGGATAGAGAGTGCACGGAACAGATAGAGAGTGCATGCAGCATTTAAGTGTAATTTAAGCAACAGGCAGTCATTCTGTTCTCAAACCATGACAAAGCATGATATGTAGTGGTGTGCATAGGGTTAGTAGGATAATAGAAATGATGGAGACTGAGGTTGATTCTGTTCAGCTGACATTCTGTCTTATCAAAGTCTGAAAGTGACGCGGCTTGCTTCCTTTCTGTAAAACTACCTCTAATTCTTGTGCCTCTTGGTGGGCTTTTCTACCCCAGTCTAGCGGGTGAAAAGCAGGAGACTTAGGAATATTAAGACTCATTCTGTTTGTGTAAAAGTCGTAACTAATAGTTCATGTTGTCTCTGTTTTCCCAGGCACGCAAACAAATGGCCTGGACTTTCAAAAGCAGCCTGTGCCTGTCGGAGGAGCAATCTCTACGGCTCAGGCCCAGGCCTTCCTTGGGCACCTTCATCAGGTAAGAGAAAGACCCATTTCAAAATGGGAAAGATTCAGGCAGGTAGAAACATACCCTTTTTTGTATGTTCTTTCTTTATGTGAATAATGAGGAGGCATGTAAAAGCATGTATGTTTAGGCAACATGCTTAACTGCCTTAGGTGGGAGAAGGTCTTGTTTGTGGGAGGCAGTATTCATTAGGCTATGACCGTGTGCCAGATAGGGTAAGACCTATCTAGAAGAAATAGCCCACTTTTGGGGACTTTGAATAAAAAGATTTTTTTGAAGGACATGTTTGCCACATGATATTCAGGTTTTTACCTACTGCCTTTCCTCCATTCTGCTCCTGCTCTGGGGAATCAAAGCTGATATTCAGATACAGGTTGATGGGAAACAGGGCATCCATAGGCAGGGAAAAGTGTAAGAAGTATTTTAAGGCTTTTTTTGTAGTTTCTTTTGGTAGTTTTCTGCCTGATCACTCTTGATGTATGAAAACAAATGTCCTGCTTTCTTTCCCTTCCTTGGCACCAAGTTTAAATAAAATACTGTAGCTAATTGGATGACCTTGAATGCTTGAGGTCTGGGGTTGCACAGTTATTGTGTTATAATTGAGATATTGAAGCTTTTATACCCTCTTTTAGGAGCTCGAAATTGCCATTTCACTGTGTGGAACATTCAATACTTTTTGTCACATAATTGTAATTTTTATAGAGGATGCAGCTATGTAGGATGTAGGGGGTGCCAGTGTTTGAATTTGCTAAATCTATAGTCTGTTGTAGGGATGACTTTATGCGGAGAGAAGCTGACTAGTTTTCATGGGTTGTTGGTACGTGTTTAACATGGAGACAGATGCAGATATTCTGAAGAGTTTTGTGTGTTTGGTAGTTTGCTTTAATTTTTGTTTTGTTATATCGGTGGATTCAGGATGCTAATTGTATTTAGCAAAGTATTTTATCTTGCTTTGACAATGTATTTATTTAAACAGCTGTCAGGATCTTTATAACTTTATGTTTGACAAAGCATTACTCGTTTCTTGAACACTGATTGAAAGAAAAATCTCAACTTCTTTATTCACCTGGAGAGACTCTATGGTAAAACTGGCTGTCCTTTTCTAGGATGGCTGCTGTTGATGGGATGTGATTCAGTCTTAACATGCAGAGCTTTCCTCGAGGCTAATACAAAACATTGCCTACTAGGCAGAATTCAGGCCCAGTTTAGTGTTGCATTGTGATTAGAAAATGTTTGCGTGGTATAAAAGGGATTCAGATTGCATTCAAAGGGAACCTTCAGGCAAATCCTGAGTGTACCTAGGAGATGCATGTTTATAGTCTTTTTGTTTGTTTGTTTGTTCTTTAATACTGTAACTGATGAAACATTATTTTTGACTATTTTTTCTGCTTTTAGTGGGAGGCAAGTGATTTGCTTATTGTTTAGCCTGTGCTCTGTTCTGATTAGTCTCTGCTCAGATTGTATCAACTCTGGCAAACTAGGCTTGGATTGTGGTGAGAGGGAGCTCTTCTGAGAGAGTTTTCTAAATAGGAAATATACTTAGTAAGTCTGAAAGAACTTCTTCAGAAAGGGTAGGAAATATTTGTAAGGTGACCCTTAAGGGTTGCCAATATAAATGTTCAGCTGTTAATTCCATGGTGAATTTGAATTAAAAATCACCTTTCTATGCTTGTAGATATGTTGCTGCTCTTTTTTATGATGAGTGGGGAGGGCTTTTTATAGAGCACACGATACCACCTTTTGATTTGGTTTTCCTATCCTTGTGTTGCCTGACTTTTAATCCTGGTTAGAGAAGGAATTCAGTACAGGTTGCTAATTTAGACCTTTGAAAGTCCAACATAACATTGCTTTGTTATAATAGAAGTGTTGGTGAAAAAAAAACAAAGCAGGAGAACTTGATTAAAGGGATCTTCAGTTAGTAAATATTTACCCCTTAAATTTACAGCCATTGTTAGTGATAAAATACTACTGATTAAAAATCTCACTTTCTGAAGCATCAATTTCTTTTCACTGCTGCCCTTCAAAAACTTCTTGGACTTGACTCTTAATCACAAACACTGAGTTTAAGTTTTGAACATACCTGAATCAGTATGCTGAGTGTTTCCAGTTCTCAGTATCAAGATGATCTTCTCAGTGCTTGGGAACAGCAGATACTTGAAAGGGTTGATTTAGGGAAGAGTTTCTGTGCTCTGGTTACTCCTTTGTCCTATAAGGAAGTGGGTGAAGGCATTGTGCATTTGTGGGGTAAAAGCATCAGAAGAGTCTTAACACACTCCCCTTGCCTCCCAAAACCTAGATATTTATACAGGAATAGTCAACATGTCCACCTCCAAATGCTCCATTGCCACTCGTTTTTGCATTAAAGTCTAGATCTCTAGGAAGGAAGAAATACCTCAGCAAAGAAGTAGACAGATAACACCAGCAAAGAAGTAGATAACACTGTGCTAAGTTCATGCTCATTTTCTCGATGCTGAGCGTAACTCCTGTTTCAGTCATTCAGGTGTTACAAGGGTGTGCGTGCAGTTGTGGGGGGAGTTATCTGTTGGTTGGGAAAGAGAGGGTTTTTTTTTTCCTCTTTAAAGCTTTTCGTGGCTCCTATGTTATTTCCTTCCCGCATTTGCACTATGCTGTAGGTCCAGCTTGCTGGAACAAGTTTACAGGCTGCTGCTCAGTCCTTAAATGTACAGGTAAGGACTGTTTCCTTCTGCTGCTGCTCCTTTCTTCATTTTCCTTCCCAAACAGGTTTTTCGTCCCATTAACATTTTTAACCTGTGATATGTCACTTACTTTGTATTTTTGTTTTTACTGGACATTCAGGAGATAGGCTTGGAGGCATAATACTGCATATATGCTATATATATGCAGCTGAAAAGGAGGTTCAGAAACTGGA
Organism: Crypturellus undulatus; assembly: GCA_013389825.1. Classification (NCBI taxonomy): domain Eukaryota; kingdom Metazoa; phylum Chordata; class Aves; order Tinamiformes; family Tinamidae; genus Crypturellus; species Crypturellus undulatus. The sequence goes on along the minus strand of VWPW01017552.1, from coordinate 1,758,021 downwards.
GGTGCTTAAAACAACCAAAGAGCATAATTTTATGCTGAATTTTAGTCAACAGTTGTAATATAACATGTAAGTTAAAACGTCCTGAAATATTTCATGCTCTTCCGTTTTTCCCCTTATTTTGATCATTGCAAGGATTACTTTGCCAGAATAGCTTCACAAATTGGCCTTACTTCTGGTAGCTGAATGTAGGACTCTCATCCCACGTTAACTATGTAATGTGACTAGTGTGGATTGCTTGTGTGAATAAAACACAGTCATTTCAATCTGTGGCAGAGTACTTGCTGCTTATAATGTACAAGAGACAACAAAGCCTTCAAACTTTTTATATGTATCACAGTGTATCAGTTAACATGCCGCTTACTCTCAATAACTACACTGAGGGGCAGGGGATGCAGTTTTATTGAAATCTGGTTGCAGTATTGCTTGTTATTAAAGAATGCGTGCAGCACATTACATAAAACGCACTAGAATGTGGACCCACTTATCCATAATACCAATTTGGAAAGAGGAGGAGGTGTAGTGACCTTCCTTCCTAAGAGGAAGGAGGCAGAAAATTGCCTTGGTTGCCATGGTAAACTTCCATCCCTGAGAGAGATGTTGGCAAACAGGCTGTATCTCCAGTGCAGAATGTTTACAGTCCTGCGCTGTAATTATCGCTCAATGACTGGCAGAATTAATCAGAGCCTTTATGTTAATTAGCCTGCTCTGCAGTCCCCAAAACAGGTGGTGGAAAATATGCAAATCTATGCAGAATTTTAATGTTCTGCATAACCAGTTTTAATTATCATAAAACTCTCTCCCTCTCTTCATGCACTTGCATTTCCTCCCTCATGTCTTCCCAATTTCTTCCTCTAAAAAAAGTGAGGCAGCATTCAATTAAATAAATACTAAATTTTCATTATTTAAAAGCACTGTATTTATTGTGTGCTTTGCTGTAGCTAATAAACATATGAGAATTTCTCAAACCAGTTCCCTGTAGGTCCATGACTAAGAAGTGCAGGATGCGGATATAGAAAATGGAAACACAATCTCCTTTCCCCTGTTCCATTGTTCAGGATTTTAGGCAGTGAATAATTTTAACAACCTTTTCTTTCTTTATGGTAAAAGGTAGTGTCCGCTTCAGTTGCATTGCGTAAAATGAAATAGGATCTGAAAACAATGTCAAAGACTTACAAAAGACCCGACAGTCTTTTTGTTTTGTTCAAGCTGCATTTCCTACAGACATGTTAGAGCATTCATAGCTGAGATGGTGGGCACATAGAGCCATTGCTTAAACCCACTCTTAAAATAAACCCAAGGGCTTTTTGTATGTAGATGAAAAAGATTTTTGTTGTACAGTGTTGAGATAGCAGTGTATGCATTAACATCTGTTTTACACTATAAAGACTTGTATATTTTTTTCCCTAGTCTAAATCTAATGAAGAATCTGGGGACTCTAAGCAGCCAAGCCAGCCTTCCCAGCAGCCGTCAGTGCAGGCGGCCATTCCCCAGACCCAGCTCATGCTGGCCGGAGGACAGATCACCGGGGTAAGGCTCACCCACGAGCACTGCAGCGAGCCCCTCGCTGCGCAACCACAGCCCTTTGCTGGCCCCTGCAAGTCCACAGGGAAGGGGGTGGTCATTTCTTTCAGTATAGGGAGAAACCTGAGCAAAAGAGAGATCAGAAAATACTTTCCTATAAAAAAAGCAGCTTTTCAGTACTTTTTATTTCCTGATTTTAATTGCGAAGCTTCAGGGTAAAAAAAAGAGGTATTTCTCTCTGTTCTCAGTAGCCTCCTTGATTCTGCAATGAAATGAAGACCTGGTGTGCACAAATAAGAAAGTCACTGATATAAAGTCTTTTTTTTTTCTTTTTTAAAGAATTTTTGTTTCTTTGCGAGATTAAAATGAGATGTGAGCATGAGACTAAATCTTATCAGATATCTGAGCTGTGATGAAAAACAAAAATGAGGGAAACTACTGCCACTAATTCCTTCTCTTTTCAAACACATTTCACTAAGAAACGAGCTTGCTAGTCTGTTGCTAGTCCGCTTGCTACCTTAATTCAACTCTTCCTCTTTAATCTGTCAGTGTTGAGGGCTTATTTTAACCACAGAGTTTGGGAGGGATTAAGGGATATAGCTGTTACTTAAGGGTTATTGGGGTTTCTAAATTGTAAATGCCTTCAGTTATTTAAAGGAAAAGCATGTTTTGTGAACAGGCTGTTTTCGTGTAATCAACCTTGCAGTTTTAAGACTTTGCAAGTTAGATAAGGATTTTTATGGCTAGCCATTCCAACAACATACTTACAATTTGAAGTGTGAAGTTAGATCTTCTCTGGACTTGTATGAAATGATGTCCTAATGTCACGGTGTATTCTTAAGCCTTATGTAGTAAGTTACTTTCTAAATAGACATCCATATTTGATTAATTGCACTTTAAAATTTTAAATGTGAGACTTGGTAAATAGTAAGACATGTTGGGTTTTAGTAACTTATTTTCTCATTTTCAAAAAGTATTAAATTGCTCTGTGAATGTCCGCAGTAGTTCAGCATTCAAGACTCCAGGTCTATGCAGACATAGACTGTAGTAAATATGGGCATCAAGACTCATTTACATGTAAAGGAGAGACTGCTGCCACCTGTTTCATAGAGATAATGCATGCTTGGGAAAAGGAAGGGATGTAAAGTTGCCAACTCTATTCTATTTTAAAAATATATTTAAAAAAAAGCAGATGGGGAGACTTGGAGAGAAACAAATGGAGCTCATGTTCTTTACTTATGTCTTAGGGCATAATGGAAATGATGGAATATGGCAGGGATTCATGCTAATGTGAAGCAGCTGGGGTGTTATCAGTTTGTTCAGTAGCCATAGCCAGCATTCCTGCTTCTCATTCATCTGGCTAATCACTTGCTGTTCTGTTGGGTGTAAATTTCCTTTCAAATCCTGGCAGTTCTGGTTCTTTTCTTTTGCTTGCTACTTAATTACCTTTTTTCCTGAAGCCCCTAGTTGAGCCATGGAGAAAACTTTTAAGGCGTAGATGTCAGTTCTGTAGGTTCCAGTGTAAGTACAAATGGGTCTGCTCGTACCATTTGGTTTGCATCAGTTTTGTGACAAGTTGATTCCTTCGCCGTACTGAGTGGTCAGCTGTGCTTATTTAAGACCAAAATCACTGACTAGTTAATGGCTGAACTGTCATAATAGTTTTAGGAATGTCTGGTTAATATAACTAGGAATGGGCTAGTTAATGACTTTGCAGCTAAATGGCTCTTCCCTTTATTAATGGCTGTGTTTTCTAATTATTTATAGCTCACGTTGACGCCAGCCCAGCAACAGTTATTACTACAGCAGGCGCAGGCACAGTTGCTGGCGGCTGCCGTGCAGCATTCGGCCAGTCAGCAGCACAGCGCTGCAGGTGCCACCATCTCGGCCTCTGCTGCAACGCCGATGACGCAGATCCCTCTATCTCAGCCAATACAGATTGCACAGGTGAGCCTTGAGGCTTGAGAGGGCGGAAAATGAAGGTGTTTGACTAACTGCATCATTTGAGTACAGTTTTTCTTCCGTGCTCAGTACATTTCTAGAATCCTGGAGCACTGTCAGTGTTTCCATGCTGGTCATGAGCAGCAGGTTGGTCACTGGGTGCTCATCAGTTCCTCTGGGCTTCTGGATTTGTTCCAGAAGAACAGAAGTTGAAGTTAGAACCAGAAGTTGCTTTCTCAGAATTTCTCTCCCTATAGTTAGCTTAAGAAAGGAGAAAGCTGGATATAGAAAGATGCTTATAGAAATAATGATACTTGCTGAGACCTGTAGGAAAGGCAGCCATGTATCACAATGAATGCATGCTTTGACTCAGCACTTTACGCTTAGAGTTCAATGACAAAGAATGGGCACGCTTGTGTGTCTAGGATCTTGCCAGAATGAGGCTGGTGTATGAGCCTGTTCAGGTTTTGGTTCGCTGCTCAATACCTGTTAATTCCGAAGACACGTTTGCCAAAGAAATTGGCTATTTAAGAGAAGTAAAAATCCCTGTGAATCTTTCAGGGTTAGCTTAAATCAGTGCAGAGGAGGCAGCACCACTGACTATGGTTAACATATGCTGTTCAGAGACTTTTTGAACTTCTGAAGTTGGGTAGCCGAACGCATAGCGCAAGCTTTTTGAGTGCTATATATAATTGACTTTGTCACCAACCCTGAACTCCATGTCTCCACAGCTTAAAGTTCGCAGTAGTCAGTCTCAGTTAGTCCAGCCGCAAAGTATTTTGAGTCCTGAAATCTGCAAGGTTGCTGCTTCTAAGAGGGAACAACTTCTTTAAGATTGTCTGACACTATTCAGCCTGTTTTTGCTGGCATTTGACTGGAATAAAGTGTCAAAGAAGTGAAATGGGGACTGATTAAGTAAAAGAATGGAAATGTTTCAGATGTCTGTGAAGCCCACTGCAAGGTGTGCTGTTCCCTTCATGGTGCTAGTCCATTTGCAGAAAAACAGCCTGATTCTGCTGTCAGTTATTTTGTCTCCTGAAGTAGCCAAGCTTGGTCTAAAAGTTCTGACCTGGCTGGCTGCCTGTATAGGGGCTAGGGTGATGCCACACCAAAAACATATGTTGAAAGGATGGTATTGATGTTGCCTATGCAGCTCTGACACTGAGTCTCTTATGCATGGTGACGTTTGTGAGTCATGCGACTAAGTACTTCCTCTTCTCCTAGCAAAGGATTCCAATTCACTGTCATGATCTAGAGATGACTCGATGGTATTTTATTGAAGGAAACTCTTAGTTCTTAAGGCTCTCTTAGTTCTTAAGGCTGGCTCTTCTGTTTTTATTTATTTATTTATTTATTTTAACCTTAACCTATAGCCAGTAGGACTGGTGGATTTCAAAAAAAAAGAGTGGGAAATGTTCTGGCCATGAGCATTAATAGCTTCTAAAATTTCTCGATGTGTCTGTTGCAGAGCTGCCATTTGACAGCATGCAAGTGACTTCATCTCTATTTAAGGGGTGTGTGCCTCTTGTCTTCTAGGTGCCCAGCTTATAAGACAGCAAGTTCTGTTTTATTCATGCTTTATTCAGTCTTAAAATTTTATATTATTTCATGTACCTTCAACTTACCAGCCATACCTTTGTCAAATATGGCACTAGAATTTGCGGATGCTTTGGAATACGTTGTTGTGCAGCTGTGAGATTTTAATAATCCAAGTGTTTCACTCCAGTGGGGTGCTATGAAAATGCGTGAAGTATTTACAATCACTGATATACTACTGGATTTACCTGTGTTACTTACAAAATCTTCAGAGGAAGAGTGTGTAACATTGAAGATGAAAGGATATGCCATCAAATAGGAGCTTCTGGAGTGTGCATTGTCTGCTTGTGTGTTTCAATGAGCTAAATGCTTCTATGGAAGAATAGCGTGTCATCAGGTCATTGCCAGCGTGCAGTAGGTCCTTGTAGGGCAAGGAGAACAAGTTAAGGTTTCACTCCTTTCTGGGTTTCCTAACTTTTTGATTTTATTATTATTAAAAAATAATTTATACTAGTATAGGCTATTTGATATGTATGTATAGCTTGGTTGAGTTCTGTTAACTTCATCTGATGAGGAAAGCACAGGGTATAATTATCTGCCTGTTTGACATAATTTTAAGTTGTGTTAAGGAAAACCTCTATTATCTAGTTTTGTACATGGCTAACACCATGCATTTTGATCCATCTTGACATTGATTTATAAACAGGGCTCAGCTTTGCTTGTTTGTGTGCTATTGTAAACACGTAGCTGATTACACAAATAGCTGAATGTTTGTTTTAATTGATGATTCCTGAATAATTGATTAACTGGCAGGTCTCTGCAGCAGGGGGATTACCATATTTATTTCAATTAACTAATTGCACAAGCATGACTTCCTTAATGTGCTCTGCAGTTAATGTAGGGTATGTTCTGCAGAAATCTGGTAAGATGTTAGTACTGCTGCTGGGTTGATGCTAAATTGTCACTAAAAAGTTTTGGAGTTCTCTGCAACCTTCTCTTGCTTGTTTTCAGGGTCTGTCATCAATGATGTGATACAAATCTCAGAAAGGCAGAGATGCTTTTAAATTTGTACTGAAGTCGTAACTACAGATGATGATATGGAATTTAGAACTTTATATGATTTCTCAAAAAAAAAAAAAATCCTCCTAGAAGTATGCTCCACTCCTCTTATTGTGATGAAATAGAAGTTGGGTTGCCTTCATCTTTCTAAACTGGTAGGAAGCACTAGAAAAGATTTTTCTGGGCCATTCTTTCAATTTCTTCCTGCGTGCTAGTATTCAGATTTTTACTACAGAAGAAAAACAAGTTTAGCATAGAAAAACTGAGTCAGAGGCTGTTTGCATGGTTCCTATTCAGGGATTTATTGTAGTGCTACAATTAACTAAATAACAGAGCTTTCCCAAGGTAGAGATAAAGTTGGATTTCAAATGAATCTGAGGGGCTAATAGGAGTCTTTAAAGAGTAATATGCCTTGGAGATATCATTTCCATTTTGCAGTAGAGTTATATTTCTGTATTTAAACAGGACTCAACCAAGATAGCTTTTGCCAAGGCCGATGCAGAGAATTAGATTTCTGGTACCAGTTACACCGAGGCCATGATTCAAAACCAGTTTTCTCATATTGAAATGCAAGGATTGCAGCAACAAGAGCTACTATGTAGTAGTAGTGGCTGTGTACCTTTCCTTGTGAATGCTAGTGTCTTGAACAAAAAAAAAAATCCTTCAGTCCTCAAAAACCATTATCTGCTCTATTGTATGGCTTTATACTCTTTGTTGTACATTACTCAATCTGCTGCAGTTCTTCCCAAGTCATTCATGGTGAGGAGGTTCTCATTTGTTAGCTGTTTGTAGGGGGACTTTTTCTTTTTGCTTTTTCTTTTTTCTTTTTCTTTTTCTTTTTCTTTTTCTTTTTCTTTTTCTTTTTCTTTTTCTTTTTCTTTTTCTTTTTCTTTTTCTTTTTCTTTTTCTTTTTCTTTTTCTTTTTCTTTTTCTTTTTCTTTTTCTTTTTCTTTTTCTTTTTCTTTTTCTTTTCATCAGAAATGTCTTCCTAACTCTACTTTTGGGATTCTGCTTTATCTCTTATCCATCCATATTTTCATCAGTCACTCTTTCTCTACTTCTTTTTCTTTCTTCTCAGTATTCTCAACCTTAGCTGCCTTCCTGATCTTCCTCTCGCCCTTCTATTGCATCTGATACTCACATCCAATTCATTATGAGCCTCTCTGTGATAGAAGTCTGCTCAGTCTGTGATGATAGTGTTCAATAAAAGAGTTGGAGGTCCCTGTCTCACTAATGGGTTCAAGAAATAAGATTATTTAGTACTATCAGTTTTGGCCACTGTATCTCTTTCACATGAAGTCCGAAAAACAAATCTACTGGCTGGAGGCCTGTGGCCAGTGGTGTCCCACAGGGGTCAGTACTGGGCCCGGTGCTGTTCAACTTGTTCATCAATGACTGGGACGAGGGCACAAAGTGCACCCTCAGCAAGTTTGCAGATGACACCAAACTGGGAGGAGTGGTCAACACTCCCGAGGGCTGTGCTGCCATTCAGAGAGACCTAAACAGGATGGAGAGTTGGGCTGAGAGGAACCTCATGAGGTTCAACAAGGACAAGTGCAGGGTCCTGCACCTGGGGAGGAATAACCTCAGACACCAGTACAGATTAGGGGTTGACCTACTGGAAAGCAGCTCTGCGGAGAGGGATTTGGGAATCCTGGTTGACAAGTTAACCATGAGGCAGCAATGTGCCCTCGTGCCCAAGAAAGTCAATGGGATCCTGGCTGCATGAGGAGGAGTGTTGCCAGCAGGTGGAGGGAGGGGATCCTGCCCCTCTGCTCAGCTCTGGTGAGGCCGCACCTGAGTATTGGGTGCAGTTCTGGGCTCCCCAGTACAAGAGGGATGTGGAGCTTCTAGAGAGGGTCCGGCACAGAGCCACAAAGATGATTAAGGGACTGGAGCATCTATCATATGAGGAAAGACTAAGCGAGCTGGGCTTCTTTAGCCTGGAAAAGAGAAGATGGGGGGGAGGGGGGATAGATGGGGCCAAATTCTTCTTGGTGGTGACCAGTTACAGGACAAGGGGTAAGGGATATAAATTAAAACACAGGAAGTTCCACCTCCATATGAGGAAGAACATCTTTACTGGGGGGGTGGCAGAGCCCTGGAACAGGCTGCCCCGGGGGGTTGGGGAGGCTCCTTTTCTGGAGATCTTTCTGGAGTGAATGCAGTCCTGTGCCATGTGCTCTAGGCCTCCCTGCTGGAGCAGGGAGGTTGGACTACATGATCTCTAGAGGTCCCTTCCAACTCAGCAATTCTGGGCTTCTGTGAAAAAAAGCATGGAACTCCCTGAAACAACTGGAACAAGAATATATCTCGTTTCGGGAAGAAAATTGTCCTGGATTTTGTAGGAATGGCTGCGGTGCTTCTGCATAATGATAATATCAAATTTTAATTTTTTTTTTTTTGTACTAGGGAATATTTTGGGGGTATTTTACCATTGTTTCATAAAAATGAAAGTTTCCATTTCTAAAAGGGCATTGCTTGGTCATTGCCATCTGGTGTCTGTCTACCGTGTTATTACACTGTGTGCTTTTGAAGTAACATGACCAAGTTGACTAAGTGATTGATGGCCAATGCCTTTGTAATGCAGGTTAAGTATTCATTTTCTTATAATGTATCTTTATGGTTTCATAAATCAATGAACTCATGTATTTCCCTTTCATTGTCCTCCCCCTGGCACTCGCTATTCCTCCCAGAAAAATATTTTTATGTAACTGTTAGCCTGTACTTTTAACAGTTTTAAAGTAATGTAAGAGTATAGGCAGATTTAATTGGAGAATGGCTGCAGTGCTTAAGTAAAATGCTATCCCTGTCAGTCTATCTTGACTATTCATCACCATCTCCATTGCTGGCAGTTAATGGCCTTTCACATCTGCTGGCCAAGCAGCTTGTGTGAGTGCTCGGTACCTGGCATCAGACAAAATGAGCAGGGGTTAGTTTACAGGCCTGAAGTAGCAAGTCTTTGTTAATCTGCCTCACTTGAATTGAAATGTGTTCGGAAGTAGACTACCGAGAGCACCTGCTTTCAAGCAGGCCTCCTGAAGCCTGGTGCAGGAGCGGCCTGGCGCGGTCAGCGACGCCTTCTGATGCGGTTGAACCCGAAAGAGAATATCTGTGTGCAAACAGTCCTTCATGTTTCAGGCAGGGATTAAAGTTTCCTGTGGTTGGCCGTTGGTTTGTTTCTGTTTAATAGGAGGCTGTAGCTGTGGGAAATGCTGTGAGTTTTATCCACCTGCTTAAGGGCAGGTATTTTGCAATGCTGTCTTCTCCAGAAGATACTGCATGTGCAGATGCGTAAACACAGTTTTCACAGATTACCACTGGTAAGTGGTCTGAGCTTTACACTGAGCTTTAATTTTCAAATTTCATTTCTTCTTGTTATTGTCCTGTTGGGATAAGAAAGGAAAAAAGAAAGGCAAGGTTTGGGGGAGTTTTCTAAATCGGTTCTTTGTGTTTTCATTCTCCAACAGCAAGTTAAAGCATATTTCGTGGTGATTCAGTTTCTCAAAGATTAGCATTTCGGTAGCGACAAATCATTTTATTATAGGAAATTACTAGTTCTGAGTGGTTTAAATAGGTAAACGTAGACCACTACAATACCTGTGTGTTTGGGTGTTTTTTTTCTTTTACTCTTAATTAGAGCCACACTTATTATGCTTATTGCAATTTATTTCAAAAGTATTCAAATATATTTGTTTGCCTCTTGAGATAACTGCTTCCAAAATTTGACCTGAACAGCCAGAGTGCAAAAACCTAGGAATACGCTTGATTTATGAACAATGAATTCATGTAACACAGTTGCATCCTCAAATAATAATTTAGAGAAATGCAAGTGCTGATAAATCTAAAGCATTTGACAATTTCAGGGTAGAGTTATTGGGAAGGTTCAGGGTTGTGGGTATATTTGCTGGTTTTTTGAGGGTGGAGATGTGTGTTAGTAGTTAAAGGACTGTTTATTTTTAGAAGAAATACTTTACTGGGATATTTATTAAGGAATGCATATTTGGTTTTATGAAGAACAGGGAAATTCATATTACTTGTGTATATTCACTATCAGGAGCGCTGTATTTGAGATCCATTTTTGTCTCTGTGTCTCTCAATGCTAGAATGCAGCTGGTTGATCGAAAATCTAGTTATGCTGGGAATGAACTATAGCCGAGTTAAATGTCTAACACGCACTTCCTTTTTTTTTTTTTTTTAATTCTTTTCCCCATTTAAGGATTTGCAGCACTTGCAGCAGCTTCAGCAGCAGAATCTCAACCTGCAACAGTTTGTGCTGGTGCATCCAACAACCAACTTGCAGCCAGCACAGTTCATCATCTCACAAACACCGCAGGGGCAGCAGGGTAAGTGTACTTTGCCAGAGGAAAAAAAGTCACATGTAGCGATATAGAGGAAATGATGGAGTTGAGCTGTTTTTTGTGCCTTCTCTAACTGTTCATCTTCCGCAGGATAAGCAGCATTATTGCAATTAGGGAACTCTAACAGATGAGGCTGGTTCAAAGTCGAAGCATGTGTATAGCTCACTCCTCAAGGAGGATCAGTCCAGAGACTGAATGGGGCTCTCTCGGTGTAAGCCTGCCAGAAAGAGAGCTTGGAGGGAGTATAGGCCTTCTGGTTTAGGTCTGTGCTAAAAGGACTATAAAATTATAGCACATGTAGAAAGATTACAAAACCGGAGCCCCTGTGGGAGATGAGAAAAGTCTTTAAGTCTAAAGGTCTACAGTGAATGTTGTCATGCACTGGAGTTGTAAGTGCATCTTGGGAGAAGGATTAGCTTTTATACGCTACCACTTGGAAATATTATTTTTGCTGTATACCGAGTAAGGGAAATCAAGGCAGTATTAGGGCATAGTGCTAGATCAGTTAAAATTATGTACAGGAGCTTTGCTTTAAGAACTAATGCATTCAGGTTGCTGTATATCACACTACTGGTTGCACTCCATTTTTTTAATGCCCCAGCCAGCTGCATTTGGCTATGGCCTCTTACGCTGATACACTCCAATGGCATGATTTTCCCTTCTCTTCTCCATGAACTCTCCTCCATCGTTCAGGTCTGGTAGTCTAAAAGTGGTTGCTGAAGAGGCACATCCTGTTATGCCTGAGGAAACTTCCAGAGCCTGGCTGCCCTATAAGGCAGCTCTTTGCACCTCATTTTCTTTTCTAACTTTTAACTTTGTCTTACACCTTCTCATATGCTACAGTGCAGCTGGAATTGACTTTCCACTTACCTGCAGCACTCTCAGTATCTGATGGACCTCTGATTAATCTCTTTTATTTAACTACTTTTAATTACAATATGTCTCTTGAAGAGAAGCAGAATTTATCTCTCTCTTTCTCTCTCTCTCTCTTTCTCTCTCTCTCTCTTTCTCTCTCTCTCTCTTTCTCTCTCTCTCTCTCTCTCTCTCTCTCTCTCTCTCTCTCTCTCTCTCTCTCTCTCTCTCTCTCTCCCTCTCTCTCTCTCTCTCCCTCTCTCTCTCTCTCTCCCCCCTTT